>JAMKCH010063778.1:0-16321 GCA_023653785.1 Ophioderma brevispina
AGGCTATACACCAGCCACAACCATGCCCGTAGGAATGTCACGGGCCTATCTTTAACTGCACGTTAAAACATGCATTATCTAAGTTAATTTGTTCATTGTGAGAGGAGTCTACCCGAACCAGATATTGATCACCTTTCATACGAGGATGATGACAATGTTTATAAAACATGTTAAAGGTCAAAGATGGCCCATACGCTACACACATTCAATGAACAGTTCACATCCTAGCCTCGTCACTTCTTCTTGTTGCCTGCGAATCGATTCCTGCGAATCGTTATGGCCATATAATTAAAACTCTAACAGATACAATTGCCCAGTGTGTACAGTCATTCCAACCTATTTCAAGATACCAGGCCCTACCATGTTTACAAACATTGCTGTTAACTGGTCTATAGAACCAGTTAACAAGGCATGTTTTGTAACTGTTAGGGCCTGGTATCTTGAAATAGGTTGGCCTGACGGTTACACACTGGGCAATTGTATCTGTTAGAGTTTTAATACTATGGCCATAACTATTCGCCAGGCATGGATTGGCGTCAACAAAAGAAAGTGACGTAGGATGTTAATGGTCTATAGCTTGCCATACTGATTGAGTGCAACCTTTTAAAGCATAAGCCCTGCAGTGCACATATTTCTTTGTTGTCCCAACGTTGACGTCACATGCCATCATACTGAAAGGGCCTTGGCATCATTTGTGTCATAATTGTTTCAAACTCCTTAAAGGTGTATTTCGTGATTCCAGCCCCTTCTGTTTTATTCATTGTTCACTAGATATCTCGAGAAAAGCTTATCCACAACTTTTTAGCCGATCCCGACTTTGCGGTTTTGTGTTATTAGCAAATGCTCGTTTCCCACGTCCCATAGGCACTGTGCTCATAATTTCTGTCCGTTTACAGACAGAAAATACAAAATTGCAATTACTTATCAGACCAAAAAACTGCCGAGTTTTGCACGTAAGATTTGGCACCATTGGATTACTAATGTTGACGGTTCAGATGATATGAAAATCTCAACTTTTTGGAGGTAAGTCGGGGGGACGAGGCTGTGGATCACGAATGCCCCTTTAAATTACTGCTTCTTCCACAACATCTATATTTTTGCCTAAAAATGATTCCTGGGAGTGAGTGGCCATATGATTTCCTGGCTATTTCTTATTAAAAAAGGACGTTTCCAGCAGCCGTTTAATTATTATCCGAAGATCTCCGATATTAATTATTCTAATTACAAACTTCCTTCTTTTGCGACACAGAGAATTCCGAGCTCTACCATTCACAGGTATTGTTTTACGATCCGATGAACCAATGCAACTGTGCAAAAATCTCAAAATATTCGGAAAATTGGGGCGCTATTAAAAAATGTGCTGTTATTGCATTAAGTTGTAAGAGGTCAAAGATCATAGGGTTCTTTGACATCATGGTTTTAAAAATATACCAATAATTCCCTCTCAACAGGTCAAGAAAACATGTCACTGTCATGATTATTTCTTGATCAGGAATTCTGACATGTATATTACAGAAAATAAACGAATCCTGGGCGCTGCAGTGTATCAAATGCATATCAAATTACTTATCTTAATGCAAGGATTATGAAAAGTATGGGTTGCCCTATTTACAATGATTATTTTTAAAAGTATTTTTGAAAACTACAAACAAAGCAATGTTTTTTCAGGAAATTTATATCCCAACGGAGGGTTCAAAAATTAAAGTGGCTAACAATTTATCAAAGTGGACTATGTTTGCATTTGTTCATAATAGTCTCAAAAATTGTAAGTCGTAGATAAGGCACCATCGTAACTTTTCAAATTCTTGTGTTCATGATGCTAACTAATTGATATGTAGCGTATTAACTGCTACAGCTGTAATCAAAATCCTGTAATCTGTCAAATTAGAATTAATCAAAAAACCACTCAATCTATAATTGTTTGAGTTATTTGCTGTAGTGTCATATGTAGAGAATAAAAAGCACTGACGAACACCTTTAACTAGTAGGGGCTATAAATAAATGCAACCCAATTTTTTACGTGCATATCTGTAAAATCACATTTGTTGTAAAATCAGTGGCGTAACAGCGGGGGGGGGGTCGGGGGCAGGTTGCCCCCCCGACGACTTTGGCCGGGACAAAATTGGGCAAAATCATGCTAAATCAGCCGTGTTTTAGCCCTCATGCTGACCGGGAAAATTGGCCGTTTGATCCACTGAGAAGGGAAAATTTCCCAAGACTGGGAAATTTTCCCCTCAGAGCGGCGGCCCCGTACGCCCACGGTTTAAAATATATTACAGCAAAATATACATTGAATTGATGGAAACACATTAGGATGTTTTTTACGGGATTGTGTCAACAGAATTGCTGCAGGATTTTCCTGTAAATTTACAATATTTGGTCCTGTAACTCTTAAGTATTAAAGGTTGTCCCAGTTATTTGAAGACATGTTTTATTTTTATTTCATATCTCGGGAAGTTGTTTTTTTCGTCCCCAAGAAAACCGAGATGGTCATTTCTTTAAAACAATTTCGTCTTTGATCAAATATATTGGAACATTTGATCAATAAAATTCAACTATTTTCATGCAATTTTCGTCAAAATCAATTTAATTTCGTCGTATCCATTGCTCATCATCTAATGTATACAAAGCGATTTCGTCTTGTCAACTTTCACTTTCAGTTCCGCGCAGTATATTTCTTGTCTCCATGTGCATATGTAAGCCTATAAGGTCATAATTAAAAGGTAGGACCTGTAACCAGCAAAATTTACTAATTTTTCTTTCTTTCTTTTGTTTGATAACCCCAAGCAACAAAGAATACATCACAATATTTAATTAAGAAAATAAAAAAATAAAGAATAGCAAATAATTGGGCAAAAAGTAAAGAAAGAAAATGGAGGTGAAAGAAAGTAAACGAGGGTCCCCCCAACATTCAGGTGAAAGCCCCCGAAAAATGAGGTGACAGAAAAACTCTTGGTGCACAGAAAATATGGTGCCCACAAAGCCCCCTGGGGTCACGCCCCCTAAGCTTCATGCCTGCCCGACACCTGCGGTGCACCGCAATTACCGCCCTGTTCGTAGCTTGGTAGATATGATAATTTTGCTACTCTTATAGGGTCTCAACTCTTATCCATGCCTCTAGGGCCAGGGGTGCGACCAACTTAAATTGAATTTTGACGAAAATGTAATGAAATTAAGTCAGTGGCGTAGCCAGCATTTTTTTTCAGGGGGGGGGTGGCAAAAGGGGTGCACGTAATTTCAGGGGGCAGCATAATATTAAATTTTTTTAGTATATTAATATGGCCTATGTACATCACTAATTTTTCAGGGGGGCAAGAGGGTGGTGCAAGATAAGATTCCCCACGGGGGGCAGCGCCCCCCCGCCCCCCTTGGCTACGCCACTGAATAAAGTTAATTTATTGATCAAATGTTTAATTAATATAAATTGACAAAGACGAAATCGTTTAAAAAACGCACATTTCCGTTTTCTAGGTACGAAAAACACCTTCACGGAATAAATGTAATTGAAAATGTGTTTTTAAAACTAACTGGGAAACCCTATATTTATGGTGTAACAAAGTCAAATGTTTGATATTCTTTAAAATTCGACATTAATGTTACAGGATATTGCTCTAGTTACAAGCCAAATATTTTACATTTCTAAGCCGTCAACAGTATGTTCCGCTCGTAATTAGCCGCGGCACCATACCCAGATTTTAACCGGAAGTGGTCCAAAATTTTGGTATCAATAAAACACTATATTTTTCCTCATTTACATGGGCCATGGCCCTGTGAAATCTTACGGCTAAATTTGTTTGGTTTCGATGTAATGAGCGAAAATACCCTCATTTTTGGTCGACCATATTGATTTTACAATGGCTTACCATCGCGTTCAGAGCTCTCACATACAAATGGATGGAAATATCGCCGCGAAAGTTTACGGTATGGGATTTGGTGTGAAGGCCGTTCTCTATAACAAGAGAAAACTTATATCCTGAAATTGGTCATCGGCGCGTACCAGCACGCTGGTTGCTGATGGTTTTCCCGGTCGGGGTGGAGCTTTGCAAACCATTTCCCATCACAAGTAAATATTTCCCGGTCGCAAGGCAAAAGAATCCGTAAAAGGGGCTGATTTAACAAATCTCTGTTTATTTCCCGATTTTCATCAAAAAAAAATTCAGGAGGGGGCACCTTGTCCCACCCCCCTCTTTTCCTCCCCCTTTCCTTCCTCCCCCACCTGGCTACGCACTTTCCCAGCCCGTCTTTACGTTTTGGTGGACGTTTCTTCGATTTTAAAAAGGCGCGAATGTATTTGGGACCGCCCCTATATTTTCTGACAGCATACATTTTTTTTGGTTTCATGGAACTTAATTTATTGAACACCATTGTTGCTACATTATAGGACAAATGAGACAATACGTCACACCTGTGAAATGTGTTCACGACATTGTACAAAGCAGGTAAACCCACAACATTCGATACCCATATCCATCTATATAGTAAGGTCAAATTCAGCAATTTCGTGACCTGGGAGCGAAGGAAGTTTGATGGTGATATTTTGGACTTTAGGGTATTCTTAGACAAAAATGAGCTCCTATCCCCCCCCAAAAGTTTGGCTAACTCCAGGGGACAGCAAATCAAAAATGGCCACTGGCGGCCAGCTTGGAATTTTGGAAAGTGTAATAACTTCTGAACATATCAACCTGGAGACCTGATTGAGGGGTCATTTTCTGACTAATTTCATACCAGGAATCCATTCCAGAGTTTGTTTTTTTCAATTAGGGTCAATTTCTTCAACTGATTCAAGGATGGGCCCCGCCAGCTAACCATATTAAAATATTTTCCATGTTTTGTATCTTTTGACCAATCGCTGAAAACCCAATAAGTGTTGTTCTTGGCAATTTCTTGCTAGAAATATATTACGTACAGTTCTAATCCGATAACAAACTTGTTATTGATGAGAATGGGAGAAAGTGTTTACGTTAAAATTACTATAAAAATGAGAAATCGCTTACTGATTAAATCCACCAAAAAAAACTGGTATTGTCCAAAATCACCCATACTCAATCCAACCCATAGGTGAGAATCATTCCATATCAATGAGAACAATCGCGGATTGTTTTTTTAGCCAGCGGATTATTTGTTATCGTTTATTAAGAAAAGAAAAATGAGGAAAATGCAATTGTTGGTTCTTGTTTCTCATGAAAAATTGGTTTCATATGGATTCCTTTCGCCTAGTGTTATAATTTCAATTTTCACAGAAATCGAATCTGGTGTTAAAGTGGAATAGGACAAACATCAATGGGAGACCATGCAATTTGCTTTGTTCCTATGCCCCACTTGATTTTTTTACTGGGGCGTTTATTAGGCCGGCCTGTGGATTTGATTGAAAGCAACACAAAAACAACTGTTAATACTTATGCCTTGTGGTGGAATGTTTACAACCCTCCAGAGACAAAACCACGGAAAACACTTCACACGAGGGAATAAAGCGGGTAACTTCCAAGAAAGTGAAACTGGTAACAAGTTGGAGTAGCTGTGCCCCCCCGGCATACCAGGGGCTATACAACCAGGCCCAACCAGGCGGAGGAAAAGGGGTGCAACCGGGCCTATCTTTTAACTTGCACGCTTAAAAAAAAAACTTGCATTATCCTAAGTTATTTAGGTTCATTGTGAGAGGGAGTCTACCCGCACCCAGAAAATTGATCACCTCTTTAATACGAGGGAAGTGGTGGGCCAATGTTTATAAAAACATGTAAAGGTACAAAAGGGATGTATGGCCAATACAGCTACAACAATTCAAATAGACCCAGTTAACATCCTACGTCACTTATTTTGTTGCATGCGAATGATCATGAGAAGCGTGTATGGGCCCAATAGTAAATTAAAAAACTCTAACAGATACAAATTGCCCAGTGGGGAACCATAGGCCCAAAAAACCTATTTCCAAAGGGATACCAGGGGCCCTTAACCATGTTTAAAACATTTGCTGTTTAAAACTGGGTCTAGAGACCAAGGTAAAAAAGCAAGTTTGTAAAAACCAAGTGTTAGGGGCCTGGTATCTTGAAATCGGGTTGGGGCTGGGACTGTTACACACTGGGGGGCACAATTGTATTGTTAGAGTTTTACTACTTATGGCCCATACAACGATTTCCGCCACGGCAGGATGGCAGTCAAACCCCAAAAAGAAAAGTGGGACGTTTAGGGATTTTAACCTGGGTCTATAAAGTGCCTTTGCCATTGACTGATTGAGCGCGAATTTTAAAAAGCTTCAAGCCCTGCAGGTGCCCATTGTTTGGTTGCCCGGACGTGACAGGTCCACATTTGCCATCTTTATTTACTGGTGAAAAGGGGCCGTGGATCATTTGTGATCATAATTGTTCAAAAACACCCTTAAAAGGTGTTTCGTGATTCGACCACCTTCTGTTTTATTCATTGTTCAACTAGCCTAAATCCTCGAGAAAAAAAGGGCTCTATCCACAAACTTTTTCAGGGCCGATTCCCGGGAAATGCTTTGCGGTTTTGTGTTTTATTAGCCAAATGCTCGGTTTCCCCACGGTTCCCAGTCCCATCGGGGGGGCCCCTGGGGTGCTATACTTTCTGTCCGTTTACGACGGGGGCCCCCTCCCCACCTGCCGCATTCCTTCTAACCAGAACACGGGCCGAGGGCCGAGGAGTCGAGGGAGCCGGGTTTGCACGTAAGATTTTGGCACATATGGATTACTAATGGTTTGACGGTTCAGGATGGATATTTTTCTGAACAAATCTCAACTTTGGAGGTTAAGGTTCGGTGGGGAGGACGAGGGCTGTGGATACGGAAATGGGCCCCCCTTTAAATTACTGGGCTTCGTCCACAAAACATTATATAGTTTCTTTTGCCTAAAAAATGCTTTTCCCGAGGAGTGAGTGGGGGCTCAATGATTCCTGGGCTATTTCTTATGTTAAAAAAGGACGGTTTTCCAGCAAAGGCCGGTGTATTTAATTATGATCCCGAGATTCTCCGTATTAATTATTCTAATTACCAAAAACTTCCTTCTTTTGCGGACCACAGGGAGAATTCCGAGCTCTACCATTCACAGTATTGTTTACGAGCGGCCCCGATTAACCAATGCACAAATGTGCAAAAAATCTCAAAATATTTCGGGGAAAATTGGGGGCGGGGCAGCTAGGGCGCTATTGGGGGGGGGGGGGGCGCTATTAAAAAAAAAAAAATGTCGTTATTGCATTAAGTTGTAAGAGGTGCAAAGATCATGGGGGCATTTGACATCATGGGTTTAAAAGATTTACCAAAAATAATTTGCCCCTTTCAAAAAACAGGGTCAAAAGGAAAAACAACATGGTCCCACTGTCAGATTTATTTCTTGATCAGGATGTCTGGGACATGTATTATAGTGACAGAAAATTAAAACGAATCCTGGGCGATTTTCTCTGCCAGTGGGTTATCAAATGGGCATATCCAAAAATTTATTATCTTTATGCCAAAGGGATTATGAAAAAAGTATGGGGTTGGGCCCTATTTACAATGATTATTTTTTAAAGTATTTTTGGAAACACTAAAGCAACAAAGGCAATTTTTTCAGAAATTTATTCCCCAACAAGGTTTCAAAAAAATTAAAGTTGATGCTAACAATTTTAGGGCAAAACGTGTGGGACTTTCTTGGGGGAACTAGGTTTGCATTTGTTTCCATATAGTCTCAAAAATTGTTAAGTCGTGATAAACCACATCGTTAAACCTTTTAAATTTTGTGTTTCCATGGCTTTTACTTAATTTGATATGTAAGCGTATTATTTACTGCTACAGCTGTAACAATTGAATGTTAATATCTGTCAAAACATTAAATTAAATCAAAAAACAACTCAATTCTATATATTTGTTGAGTTATTGCAGTGATTGTCAATATGTAGAGATAAAAGCAACGGACGAACACCTTAAATAAGTCGGGGCCTATAAATAAGTCAACCAATTTTTACGGTGCATATACTGGAAAATGCCCAGTGTGTTGTAAAATTTCAGTGGCGTAACGGGCGGGGGGGGGGGGGGGCAGGGGGGGCAGGTTTGGCCCCCCCCCCCCCCGACCGACTTTTTGGGGCCTGGGGAAAAAAAAAATTGGCAAAAAAATTCATGCTAAAATCCAAGCCGTTCTTTTTTTAAGCCCTTCCTGACCGGGAAAAATTGGGACGGTTTGATCCCCTGAGAGGGGAAAATTTTTCCCCAAGGACTGGGGAAAATTTTTCCCCCTCAGAGGCGGGGCAGGGCCCGATTTTTACGCCCACTGTGGAAAATATATTACAGGGCAAAATATACAGTTTGAATTTGATTGGAAAACCTGTAAGGATTGTTTTTAGGGGATTGTGTCAACAGACAAATTTTGCGTGCCAGGATTTTCCTTAAAATTTACAATATTTTTTTTCCTGTAAAATCTTAGTATAGGGTTTTTCCCAGTTAGTTTAAGACATGTTTTTAATTTTATTTCATATCTCGTGGAAAGTTGTTTTTTTCGTCCCCAAGGAAAAAAACCGAAGATTGTGGCCATTTCTTTAAAAACAATTTCGTCTTTGATCAAATAATATGAAAACATTTGATTCATTAAATAAAAAAAAATTAAAACTTATTTTTCATGTGGCAATTTCGGCAAAAGAATCAATTTAATTTCGTTTCGTATTCCATGGGCTCATCCATCCTTAATGTATACAAAAGCGGATTTCGTTCTTGGTCCATAATTCAACTTTAAGTCAGTATTATTTTGGGCTGCATTGTTGGTATGGTAAGGCTATAAGGTCATTGATTTTATTTTAAAGGTAGGGCTGTAAAAAACCAGCCAAAAAAAATTTTTCATAATTTTTCTGTCTTTTCTTTGTTTAGTAATACCAAAGCAACAAAAGGGAATTTACAGAACAAAAAGGATTTAATTAAGAAAAATAAAAAAAAAAAAAATAAAGAAATCAAAATAATGGGGAAAAAACGTAAAGAAAAGAAAAAAATTGAGGTGAAAAGGGAAAAGGAAAGTAAGTACAAAAAAGAGGGGGAAGGAGAAAAAGCAAAATGAAGTGGAAAGGAAAAAGAAAAAAATGAAGGAAAAAATGAGGTTGAAAAGACAAAAAATAGGTTGAAAAGAAAAAATGATGGGTGAAAGAAAGAAAAATGGGGGGGGGGCGAGGGGGTGGTGGGTCAAGGGAAGTAAAGAAAGGGGGTGCGGGGGGGGTAAAGGAAAAATTAAAGAAAGGGTGGTAAAGGTACGAGAAAAAATAAGATGACATTGACATGAACGCAAAAATGAGGTGAAAGCGAAATTAACGCAAGGTTTGGTTAGGATTTGGGTAATAGATTATGATAAAATTTTGCTAATCTTATAGGTCTAACTTCTAGCCATGGCCTATGGGGGCCATGGGTCGGGGACCCCAAAATTAAATTGATTTTTTGGGACGAAAAAATGTATGAAAATACAAGTCCGTGGCGTAGCCAGCTTTTTTTTTTTCAGGGGGGGGGGCCAACAAGGGGGGGGGACGTAATATTTTCCGGGGGGCGAAGCATATATTAAAATTTGTTAGTTATTAGTATATGGGCCACTTAATTTAAAATCCCCCAATAATTTTCAGGGGGGCAAAAGAGGGGGGGCAAAAGATTCCCCACAGGGGGGGGCAGCTGCTCCCCCTCCCCCGCCCCCCTTCTGGCTTACGGCCCCACTGAAATTTAAAGTTAATATTTTTATTGATCAAAGTTTAATATAAATTGACAAAGACGAAATCGTTTTTAAAAAACGCCAACATTTCCGCGGGGCAGAGGTGAGAAGAACACGGACAAAACAAAAAAAGGAAAGAGAGGATGGAAAGGGAGGACCAATAAAAATAGGGGGTTGAAAAAAAACGATAAGGGGGAATGGGAATAAAAAACGCGGAAAAAAAACTTATGGAACGTTAATGGTGTTAAAATTAAAAATGTTGTTTTGAGATTCTTTACAAATTTGCGAACCCTTAATGGTTTAAAGGATATTGCTTTTTTAGTTACAAGCCGCCAAATATAAACATTTTTTTCTAAGCCATTCAACAGTATGTTCCGATCGGTAATTTAGCCTCGGCACCAGCACTCACCAGGATTTTTACCGGAAGTGGTCAAAAAAATTTTTGGTTATCAGAAAAAAAAAAGAAAAAAAAGGCTATAATTTTTCTCACTTTTACTGGGGGACCATTGGCCCTGTGAAAAAATCTTTAACGGCTTAAAAGTTGTTTGCGGATGTATGAGCCGGAAAAAATAATTCCCTCATTTTGGTCGACCAAATATTGAGTTTACACCATGGGGCTTTACCAAAAATTTTCGGCGTTTCTAGCTCCACATAAAAAATGGGTGGGAAATTACATCGCCCCGCGAAAGGTGCCGGATTAGGGATTTGGGGTGAAGGCCGTTCTTATAAACGATGAAACAAAATCTTTATATTTGAAAAATTGGGGGTTCATCGGCGGGCGTTAGCCAGGGGGCCACGCTGGTGGTTCTGATGGGGTTTAAAGGTAGGTGGGTAATTTTCCCGGTAAGGTGAGCTGTGCAAAAAAACATTTCCCGGATCAACAAGGCAAATATTTTCCCGGGTCGCAAGGGGCCAAAAGATCCGAAAAGGGGCTGATTTTACAAATATTTAACATTTAAAATTATCCGGTGGTTTATTATTTTCCGATTTACCATATTCAAACAAAAAATTCAGAGGGGGCACTCTGCCCCCCCCCTTTGTCCCCACCTGGCTACGCCACAAACTGGCCCAGGGGCCCGTCTTTTTACGTTTTTGTGGACGTATGCGATTTTTAAAACAAAGGGGCGCGAATTTGTAAATTTGGGACCCGCCCGATATATTTCTAACAGAGACTTTTTTTGGTTTCATGGAAATATTATTTGTGAAACACCATTGTTGGAAACATTATAGGAAAATTGGACCAATAAAAGGTCCACACCTGTGAAAATGTGTTTAACGAACATTGTTAAACAAAAGGACGGTTAGACCCACACATTCGATTCACCATTACTCCATGCTATAGGGCATTTTCCGCAGCTCATAATATTTTCTCATTCCACATAATCGGGAAACCCCACAATAGTGAGGAAAGAAAGGAACAAGGCGGAAGATAGACAACAGAGGGGGGTGTCCTAGGAAGGGCAGGACAGTACCAGGCAGGGCGGATGAAGAGGGAGGAAGCTCCAAAAAAGTGCTTAGTAATGAACTCAAATCAAAACACAATTTGTAATTCCATTAAAATTAAAAAAAAAAAAAAAAAAAAAAAAAAAAAAACAAAAAACATTGTGTGTGGGTCTTAGAAGACAGTAAAAATCACAAAAAACAGAAGAAAACATGTTGTTTCACAAGTTGAATATTGTTGTTCGTTAATATACAATGGGTCCTTTGAGTCATTTTGGCGATTTCCTTGACGTCTAAAATAAACGTGATGAAAGGACCCAGGGGCGGAACGGAGAGCAGGAGACGGAAAAAAGAAGAGAGACAAAAGAAAAAGGGGTTTAAAAAAAAAAAATGGGGAAATCAGATTGGTTGCACAAAATTACTCCTATTTTTTTTATTGTTTTGATGTTTGTTTGTGTTGTTGTTTGGTTTTTGGATTTTATTTGTTTTGTGTCCTTGTATGTGGAACCTCCCAGAACAAACAAAGTAAAGGAAGGAAATCTTACAGCTTGACGAAAAGCTTCGAGGGAAACGTGTTTAAAACCAAAACTTATAGTGGCAGGGGAAAAGTTGGGAGCAAAAGAAAAAACAATAGGAATTTTTGAAGTGTCTTAGAAAAAGGGATAAGTTAGACCGTGGTTTCGCCAAAGAAAGGACTGGGGAGTAGAGGAGGAAGTGGGACCCAGGTTTTCAAACAATTCATACGTTTTACCCCTCCACTAACAGAAAAACGAGGTTTGGGGGGACACCTTGGTCGGTTAGTATGAACCCCCATCTTAAATTCAATGCTTGGTAGGTAGTTGACTCTCCAAATTGTTGGTTAATTCACTTTTTCAAAAGGGGCCCAAAATTTAAGTTTACCTCAACAGGGGTCAAATTTTTTAAAATGGCTCCATTCATGTTGGAAAAATGTATTTGCCATATTGTTCAGTTTCTAGTCATAAAGGGATTCCAAAAATGTATATAGTTTGTAAATCTATGGGGGACCCATGGGTCGGGGTATAGGGGTAAAAAAATGGGCTTAAAAAATGGTAAAAAGGTCAATTTTCTATTTGTTACAGGGGTCAAAAATCAGAAAGGTGCGCCAATTTCTGGTAAAAATTGGAAGAAGGTGTTTCAATCTAGCTTAATGTGTCCAAAATAAGGAAGAGTTGTACCATCTGCAATGCATTCTGTTACCATGTTCGAACAAAATAGGTCGTAGGGCAACACCCAATCCAATTGGGGTTGACCTTCTTTGACCATTGATCGTCCGTAAGTAAACAGTTAACATAATCAAAAGTATACTTTTAGGAGTCCTCATACTCAGGCAAATAATTGGAAAGTATTTAAAATAGAATCAGAGTAACTTTTAATGTTGACCCCTGTTACAAATGGAGGATTAACCTTTTTTTACCAGTTTTTTTTTTGTTCATTTTTACCCTATATTCCACAACCAATGTAGAGGTGGTACAAAACTATCATTTTTGGAAATCCTTATGATCTAGATGGACAATATGGCATACATTTCAAACATGGATTGGGGATGTTAAAAATTTGACCTGTTGCTAAACCTAAATTTCCCCCTATTGAAAAAAGTGATACCACAATTAGAGAGTACTACCTACTAGAATTGATGTAGAGGGGCCATTCTACCTACCATAGGTGTCAAACCTTTTCTGTAGTGGAGGTAATGAACTCCTCTAAATAAGGCCACTATGATATTCTGCTCCCTCACATCCTAAGAGCTTTTTTTAGCCAAAGCCAATCCAACTTTGTCGACCATGAACGAGTTGAAATGACTGTTCGACCGACTGTCAAGTAAATATCTCAGCGCCTAGGAAAAATAGTCCTGCCCATTGTTGAAATAATGATGATGCCTCAGAAAATCGAATGTTTTCAAGTTTTCAAACATGTTCAATTCCCTCTTTTAGGTACAGTCCAAATTGTGCATGAAAGGCCATTTAGTGATATGAAGGAAGGAGCGAAACCAAACACATTTATGGTTTGAGTCATCCTTACTTAATTTCTCGGTAAATGTCACTAAGATTTCAAAAATAGAAATGTCAAAAATAAGAAGCATGGTTCAGATATTTGTCTAATCAGAGCCCGGCGCACACGTTTTGAGCAAAACACTTAAAAAAATAGTTAAAGCATTTTTTTTTCAATCCACCCGTTTCTTACACTCGAAAATGAAACATATTTTTAAATTCAAAAATAATATAGTCTGATTTTTATTACTGCAGTAAACGCATATGTCGATGGTAAGAATTAAAGTTGAGGGGGCGGGAGCTATGTGAGCCTGTATAAATCAACAAAGGACGCTTTTAAAAGGCGCTAGCGCAAACCGCAGTTTTCCTCAAAGTACGCCCGCGCACTTCGGTTCTAAAATGTAAGTGTGCGCGCTCCGCTCACTTCGGTGGAAAAATTGTAGAATAGTGCGGCTACGCTCCAACTTCGGGGAAATGTCAAAAGTGCGCTAAGTTCACTACTAGGAAATATCAGAGAGAAGGAATGCTAAGAGCCGGATGTGCGATCGATACTGGGCCAATCCTAATTGCATATCAATTAAATGGCAAAGAGGTGTGAACTAAACCTAAAATAATATATATTATTTGGTTATGCACACATCCAAACTGCTCCAATTTTGTTTTTGGGTTATATTATACTGTACGATTAACGGAATGGGGGTAAATAATGAATGATATTTAAAATTCTAAAAAGAAAAGACCGAAAAAGTCGATCCATGCCTATCAGCAGAAGCTGCAAAAGTATACACTTAAAAATGATCACGTGGATCAATTGTGACTCCAAAATACTCGTTGTAGACTTCAATTTCACATGATTTTTTGTTTACATATTTATGTCTTGAAATTGTCTCACAAATAAACGTTTATTCGATTTCTTGGTATTTGTGACGATTTACCCATTTGTGGCAAGTTTTAACATCATCTCTGCAGACTGTTAACAATACAATTATACATAGGCCTATATTAAGGTACGGTAAATTGTGCAAAAAAATAGTAACAATTACGCATACATTTTAACTTGTTGCTGTAATTTAATTGATTGTTGATGTTGTAATTCTTGATACTTTTAAGTAAACCAGACCAAATCAGTTAAAATGTTTTAACTACAAAACAATTTGTAAAACCAACAAGAACACAAACAAGCAGTAATTAGTGTCTTATTCTCACTTCAATTTTTTTTTTTAATTTTTAGTCACGGGTTCGATTTCTAGTTTGGTAGGCCTACATTATATAACAATGAATTAACAGATTAATGATGCAATGTAAATCAAGGCACATAATACCTCAAAACCATTCCTTTTTTTCGTTTTCCCTGTTTTCTTTTCCGTATTTCCCCACATACTTACAACATTAATTCAAGTTCCAACACTTGATTAATAATTGATAATTTCTTGGAGTACTTACTAAGCGCATTAAAGTATGGTGTGATTTTTGAGTACATGTAGAAAAATTATTAAGAGTTGTACCGAATGACACTTTTTGAGGTATCTCAATTTAAATGCATGATTAGTAATAAATTACTAAAATTAAATGCAACCGGGAATTTTGAGTGTAGACAAAAATATACGAAATACGTGTTGACTATAATAATACTATACTAGCATTTATTAACAGATTTTTTATAATGACGAAATTTTCCTTTTCAAATAGCAACCTTTAAATACACACCTTATAAATTCTTAATCAACTCGATTATCCGAACCTGAATGTTATTATCAAGCGCTTTACGGCTTTTATGTTTTTATAAAACGATTTTTGATCAACGGTTCTCATATAAACAAGTTTCAAGTCGCAACTTCCATATGCTTAGAGGAAAAAAGGTTTTGTTAAGCTAAAACTGCATCGTTTCTTCTTTTGAGGATACAAATATATAGTCAGGTAGCCATGGTCCAACTTATGGCCTGGCCGTATTTGTACAGCATTTAAGACATCTTTCTATTTTGATAACATTTCATTATTAACGCCTGATACCGACGACTAATCGCGCACTTTTACAAAAAATTAAATACTGCGCAAGCGCACTTAATGATTTCTTGAAGTACGCTTAATGAAAAAAAATACGTTTTGCCACCTCCGCAACCCAAAAATAAAAATGATTTATTGTACCACAGATGTAAAGTAAACAAAAAAACGCGCAGCAATATGATCAATAATATAGTTGACGGTTAACGGTTTGAACTTGAAAAATGGTTTAAAAAACACATGGCAGATGATACAGGTGATTCAATTGTTTACGACTGCATAGCAGGCATCATACAATCACGGAACATTTTACCTTTTGATATACGCTGATATACTATGTATTTCAAAAGACACGAGGGAAAAACTCATTTCCAGAAGGGAAAAAATTGAAACCGATCTTTCTCGAATTCAGAATGATTACCAATGTATTAAATCAACGAATAAATCGAAAAGTCGCGCCGCCTCTTAATAAAAAGATTAATTTGGTACTTTCAGAAAATCAAAGCCATGCTTCTCTAAAGGGCCAATTAGGACGCAGACACAAATCAAAATTTTGTTTTGCTTTCCTTTGGTACGATGAACTTATCAGGTAAGTTTTTTTTCTTAATAGTACATTGGAAACCATTTATACGTTCTACGCGTTTTATAACATCTCCCCTAAGCAACCTCCATAGATGCTTCTATTAGAACAAAATTATAAAAAATTGGCCGATACGAAATACCCTCTCTGTAGTGTAGGCAAGATCTATCATCGCCAAGGACCCGAAGAACTTCCCATGATTATTTTCGGCGAGGGGAGAGAAGATTATATGCGTATTTGGAGCAATATAACAAAGTGCGCATGTCACGGAACAGATCAGTGATGAAGGACAGTTCATATGACTACGCGCAAAGTGCCATTATTCACAAAGTGCGCGGCGCACTTCTTCATTTTCGGTAGAAGGACGCTTGTTTCTCTAGAAAACGAGATTGCTTAATTTCCTGAAGTGCGCGGCGCACTTCTGGTACATCGACATAGTGCGGGCCCGCCGCGCAATATTTTGCGCAGACTGTGTAAAAATACAGGTTCACATACTGGCGTGTGTTGAGAATAAAAAACTAACAGCTGATGAATATCTCCCCCTTTGTTCAACAGAATATGATGCTTTAACCCATTTTCCATACACTTTTTGTACGAATATGTACGCTCTTCATAACCAGATTCAATTGAAT
>JAMKCH010063779.1:0-11562 GCA_023653785.1 Ophioderma brevispina
TGCATGCTATTATTGAAAAGGACGTAATGCATTGTTGGGCGGATGTCAAATCCGTTTGCTCTAATCTCAAATCCGTTGCTCTTCTCTTAATACAATTTTGGCCCATTTTTGATTTCTAATAAAAACTTAGTTTGTGTTATTTGTGGCAACGATATAAGAATCATTATTCTCCATGCTGTGATAACGGATGGATTTTGCAGTGCCAAAGGTAGTTATATTCAAATAACACCGTTTAATGAAAAAGACAATGCTCTGTTTTCATCCTGATACTTGAATTGAACCATCCATCTATCTTTGATGTATATGAATGTATTTTAGGTCACCATACTTAAAAGCTACTTTGTAGGGTATCGTTAACTTTTTACATGTGGCCGTTAAATAATTCCTCTTACCTTCACGGTGAATTCTTTAAAAACGGGAACTTTAATGGTTCACTTATTTTGAAATCTCCTATAAAAACGACTTACTCAACTCAACTCACTCACTCAACTCAGTATTAGTCTCAGCTACTTGGTAAAAGCGTGTATTTTAGAATCTCATGACACAAATATTTTAATGGGAGTAATCTAAGGCTAGTCCATTGTATGGACCGCCTTCTTCGTCCTTTTTTAATTACACATACAACAAAACCCGCAAGTTTCACAATCAGCCATGTGACCCACTTTCTGCAACGGAAAGTCCCGAAATAATTAAAATGGACAAACAAACCGGCTGTACCTATTTAGCGTGTGATTACTTTGGGAAAGAAACTCATACTTATCTTGTAGAGTGGACCGGTATTTAGAATAGCCAAACTTGAAACTTTTGAAATATTTGCTCATCTTGATAGCGAGTTATTTCAGGGAGTCGAAGGGTTACTACCGTTCTATTACCCAAGTACGTGAAGTGAAGTATAAGTCATTTGGTTGACAGGTCAAATCGACACCCTGACACTTCTTGCGAGAAGGGGACCAACTTCTACTATCAAAACTGCTATATGCAATTATGTCTGGTGTAGTCTATTACAAATCATTTCGTTAGCGTTCATTTCCAAGCTGACCTATATGCCATTTGGAGACGAATTTCGTACATTACGTTATAATATATCATATCTATAATAACGTCAAGTTACGAGGTGGTTCTGACATAAATGCGATATTAACTAACGTAGAACTAAATAAATGTCGTCGTATTGGCCTTAATTTCGTGCACTCGTAAAAAGTCAAGCACATAGTAAAGGAATATGTCAAGATTTTTGTCCAAGCTCAGTTTGAACTACATTCATAAAAATTGTACATACTCACGAATTCCCGAAAAAAATTGATGTACAATACAAAATAGGGGCATTTTATTTTTTGCTTTTTTGACATACGAGAAAACGGTGATTTTTCGCCACGGCTTCATTTATCAAAATCGCCCAATTTTGGCGCTCCTCTTGACGTCAAAGTGATGACTAAAACATCGTGTTGACTCGAATTGTTATTGTGACACTGTACTATTGATCGATTAATGAAAGTAATACTTAAAATTAGAAAAAAATACAGGAATGACATATTTTGTTTCATTTCGTTGTGTTTAATTCTATTAAAGTGGCCAAACATGCAATATGATGGTCACAACAGCACGTAAAGTAAATTATGGATGGTCATCACTTTTTCGTCACCATTTGCCTGAGAGTGGAGTGGTCGGAATAGTTTTCGAGTAAGCTATTGGCGGAAACATTAAAAGGGAAAAATACTCAACAAATGGGGACAAATTTTCAACTTATTTGATTTTATAGGTAATTTACGGTACTTAAGCTTTACATCCATACCAAATTCCAAATATTCAGAATCCATGACATAGTCCTTAACAGTATGGCTGAAATGACAGGACATGAAATTTGTTCGTGCTTCACGCCACAACGATGACAATTTGATTGGATGGTATCACTTCTATTAAGCATAATAAAAAACTATACAAAAACATGATGTATTTTTGTATACAAGTGTTGTTTGTTATGTTTGTTTGAACATTCCAATTTCAGCATGTCCCAAAAATACCCCTCTCACGGGCGGTAAAAATATTATTAAAACTAAAGATCCAAATTACTATTATAAAAAATAGTGTCTAAATAAGTCATTGGAATCACCAGAGTCATTTTGGTTAGCTACTCTATTATCTATCCCAGTGCTATCTGTTTAAAGTAACAGAATTGGGAATAATCTGGTATGCTTTTTACGATTCCCATTGTGTGAGAATTCCCATTCACTTTGGAATTTCTTGAGGGGAATTCCCATGCACTTCTCTGGATTTCACTATGGCAATTCCCATGCATTTGAGAAGAAGACTGTGGAATCTCGTTGTTATCTTTAGGGGTGGATAATTTTGGAATAGCCCATTGCTATACATAATACGTATGTGCTATTAAAAAAACCAATGCAGCGTGACCCCCCACCCCCCCCAAGGTGAAGTTTTTTCCTTTAATACAAAATAAGGTGAATGTTCAAGTGAACAACGAATTGAGGGGGACAATACCTTGCCGTTTACGGAATTGTAGAAAAATCCATGTACAAGTGATAGATATGAACATCGTTCGCATTACTGACATTATACAGGGCGCACCCCCCCCCCCCCCAAAAATAATCCTGAAAAACCAAAGGGTAAATTTGGACAAAAACTGTGTGGCTGTTGGACTATGATAATTTTTACTATAAAGTAGAAACAGAAGATTTCAAATGTCACCTTAATGTCATTTGTCAAGGTCATGCATCATTGAACACCGTTACTTTAAAAATGTCAAAAACTAACTTGTGACATTAAAGCGTGTTTTTGGATGTGGCATGCTTGTTGTGTTGCTTAGCTGAAAAACAGGTGGAAGATTCTGGCGGGCATTTCTCCGCCATCAAAGCCAACAATCGGTGCAGATTTGAAGAAATATGGCACAAGCCTCCAATCATTGGTACTCAGGAGAAGAAGCACAGTGCAGAACCGACAACAACATTAAAGCAGTTTACGTCGATTACAAGAACATCCAAGGGAAATCACTGCAAGAAGAAATGGATGTTGGACTCTCCTGTTCCCATTCAACTGGATAACAAAATGACACGAACTTCCATCCATATCCATATAGAATAGCATCGCCCATCAGAAAAAAAGGAAAACTTTGGTGGGTGGTATTGGATCGATGTCAGAGAGATGTTAGATTTCTGGAGCATTCACGATTGGCGACTAGCCGTTTTTTAATGCATTGAGTAAGCACCACCAGCTAGGAATCTACAAGTTTCAATGGATATAACCATGAGTCAAGAGAAACTAACAGTCTGTATTCGTGTGGTAATTTTGGAGTTTGCTTTTGGACCTTTTTTCAAACGAAACGGGCAAGCTTATCGCCAGATTATTTCCGACGTGTGTGCCTGAACTTGAAGTGCATTTCTACGGCAACAAAATTGTGTCTCCCGAGACTTGTGTGGTGGGAAACAGAAGTGTGCACCTGCCCACTCCTGCTTGCTATCAGAAATCGCCTACATTTTTTTGGAGGGGGGGGGGGGGGTAGCCCTGACATAATGCGTTGGATGGCCGCGCCAGGTCACCTGATATGGACACCCTGTTCTTTTTCTTAATGGGATATTTGAAGAAAGGGGTTTACATCAGTCCACCGAGTAACCTTCAGGATTTGCGAGCCACATTCAACATGAGATGGAAGTCTTACGTGATGATCCTGGTCAGAGGGGCTGTGGCTGACAGGCGATGTCGTTGCAGACTTGTATGGAAAGAGAGGTCGGACATGTTGAACGTGTTTGTGAATTATTTCTGCAACGTCCTTAAAAAAAACATCAAATTAAAATCTTTTCTCTTTTATTTCAAAAAATTAACATTATCCTTTTATGCCCCCAACTGTCACACAGGTGAGTGCTTTTTCAAAGCAATGATGTTCAATGAGGCATGACTGGAGAAACGGCATTAACAAGTCATTTGAAAGCTTACTGTTTCTACTTTATAGTAAAATAAATATTATAGTCACACAACACGCAGTTTCCGCAAATTAGCCCTTTGTTTCAGGTGTATTTTTTTGGAACGCCCAGTGTAGATACTGTTTATGATGTTTATCTAGTTAACAAGCGTCTTACCTTGGTTTTCTTTACAATCATGTGATCAAAATAATAATTCATAACTAAAAGAGAAGACAAATAAAAATAATGTTAATTACGCTTTTTTCGGAAAATGAATATTATGCGAAATGAAAAAGCTTAAGAACAATGGACCCCCCTCAAAAAAAAAATCAATTCACAACTTATCACCAAACATGTCTGAAATTAAATTTGCAAATTCTTCAATAAAGATATAACCAGTCACAGTTTGTCTTCTAGAAATCTCAGTAAAAACGAATCCTTCCCCAATACACTGCATTTACCGAAGGGCTTACCTTTCAACATCTTAGAGTCCCACGACGGATTTAATTGTATCCTCTTGTGCTCCTCGAGATGGGTCACGTTCGCCTGTTCATGGTTTCGTTTGCCGTTACATTGTGACGAGCCTCTTATACCCAACAGTATAAAAAGAACATTCAATTCTAGTGGACCCTCTAATCCTTTTAGATCTTTTACCGAAGTCATGTGACCGCACTTTCAAGAAATCATACTGCAACATTTGACATTTTTGATTCAGATTGTGGGCCCTTCTTAAGCTTAAGGATAAGTGCACCGAAAGAACATTGTTGAAAGTTAACAGACGGTTAGGCATGTCCGTAAGAGTAGACTTAATGTATACGTGGGTAGGAAATAGCTGCGTTTGCATCAGAGGAATCGTATACATGATAAGCATTATATAATGAAAAAGAACGTCGATTCCCAAAGTGCACTACCCTTTTAAAGACCTATGTTTTAATCAGGGCCGTACGCAGGATTTATTTTGGGGGTAGCGGAACTTTCGAAAAAGTGGACCTTTTTTGTTAAAAGTCGACCTAACGCCCCTAAAATGGTCCTCTTTGGACTTGTTGAACATTTTATCACCAAAGAATGGATTTTCGCGTCAAAATTTCTCTCAATTTTGGACCTTCTTTTGAAAAAACTTTTCCAGCAAAAGGTGGACCTTTTGCCCCTTTTGTGGAATTCGGGGGGGTGCGAACCCAACCCCCGCAAGCCCCCCCCCCCCCCCCCCGCGTACGGGCTGTTTTTAATTTGGTTATTACCCAGACGGGTTTAGCAATGGCAAATTTTTCAGCTAAAGTTCAGGTGTTAAATTTCCCCCTCCTGTTTAAAACTTAACCTGCCTAAACTTAACTTAACCTGCCTAAAGTTGTTAATTTCACTATGCTATTCGTATGTCCTCTGATTTATGCATTCTTGGGATGTGTTTGAGATTCGAAAGTTTGGTTTTATGATAAAAGAACTGAGATGCATTAACGAGGGAATTTGAAGTGCAGCTTGACTATTCTGTAGAAAACGTGTAAATCAGTCCACGTAAACCCGTAAATCGACTAACGTAAGGTATAGGCCTGTAAGTATGAAGGTTCATGAGGGTCAGCAAGTTTGCTTCGCTGACTACACTGTGGATTTAAAATAAAATGTCAAGGTTTCGCGGAACATTCTTTCAGCATCTTAATGAAGACGTTCAATGTGCCTTGTGCCAATACTGATGTTGAAATGGGGGAAATTGACAAACTAAACATGATGCATTTAAAACATATTCGATATTTCCTCCTTGTGATATGACTTCAATTTTTTTAAGTTCTTTATACATGATTATAATCTACTAATGTAAAACTCACATGTTGGTCCAGCGATAGAAGCGTCCCTCTCACAGTTGGGAGGTCGCAGGTTCAAATTCCGGGCGGGTCACATCAAAGACCGAAAAAGACGATACCCATTGTCTTCTTATCAGGCGCTATAGGCATTTTAGAATGGAGTTGATAAGTTGAAACCCCGGATATGCCAGTAACCCCCTACAGTAAAACCTAGGTTTTTGGAAGCGTTTTGGTATTTTATAGACACTGTAGATGACCTAATTATCAGAATAGGTATGAAATGTCATACCTTTCCAAAATGTCATATTTTATACAGAGACAAGTTTCCTGCTTCTAATAAGTTTATTTCAATTGAATAGGTATATTAATTAGCTGTTATATCGTTGAAAAACTATAGGAGAGATAATGAAATAAAATACATTTCAGTAACTACGAAAAACAAGTTTCATGTTTCTAATAAGGTATATTAAAAAAGGTTTATTCACAAGAAGAGCGCCGTAACTGCTTACAACATGGGCTGAAAGGGTCTTCAACCCACATCGTAAAAATGCATTGCTGCCAGTTCTGGGCCGTGGCTTTACCGACATAAAAGGCGTATTTCCAAATTTGCAGTTGATTTTAATAGTGTCCTCTTTCGTGTTAAGAGCACACAATTTTATCACCGTTCTCCATCAGGCCCTATGGTGTTGTATATTGTGTCCGGTTAAGGTCACTGTCATCGATTTCTTCAAAATATAAAGATATCGCGCCCCCTATATGCCACCCGAGTCGATGTTTTGCACTACTGTGTAGGAAATTGTTTTAGTAAAGACTCCTGTTTAGTGGCTACGCTTAACACATAGCCGGATTTGGAAAGACACGACGATGTGTATGTGATATTTACTAATGAAAGTCATGGGGTCAGCAAGTTGCTTCGCGACTACACTGTGGATTTTAAAATAAATGTCAAGTTTCGCGGAACATTCTTTCAGCATCTTAATGAAGACGTTCAATCTGCCTTGATGCCAATACTGATGTTGAAATGGGGGCAACTGACAAACTAACATGATGTATTTAAAAAGAGTCGATATTTCCTCCTTTGTGATATGACTTCAAATTTTTTTAAGGTTTTATACAGTGAGTATAACTACTCATGTAAACATCAAATGTGTCTAGCGATAGAAGCGTTCCTCTCAAGTTGGGATCCGCAGTTCACATTCCGGGCGGGTCACATCAAAGACCCGAAAAGCACGATACCCATTTGCGTCTTATCAGGCGCTATAGGCATTTTAGAATGGAGTTGATAAGTTGAAACCCCGGATATGCCATAACCCCCTACCGTAAAACCTAGGTTTTTGGAAGCGTTTTTGGTATTTTATAGACAAATCCAGAATTGTCCTAATTATCAGAATAGTACTGAAATTCCATACTTTCCAAAATGTCCTATTTTTATACAGAGACAAGTTTCCTGCTTCTAATAGTTTATTTCAATTGAATAGGTATAAGTAATTAGCTGTTAATATCTTTGGAAAAACTATGGTAGATCATGAATAAAATACATTTCAGTACCTACTAAAACAAGTTTCATGTGTTCTAATAGGTAATTTAAAAAAGGTTTGGTTCAAAAGAAAAGCGCCGTACCTGCTTACAGCATGGGCTGAAAGGGTCTTCCACCCGACTCGTAAAAATGCATTGCTGCCGAGTTCTGTGCCTTGGGCTTTACCGACATAAAAGGCGTATTTCCAAAATTTGATGAATTTGATTTTAAAAGTGTCCGCTTTCCTTGTTAAGACACACAATTTTATCACACAAACCGTCTCCATCAGGCCCTATGGTGTTGTATATTTGTCCGGTTACGGTCACTGTCATTCGATTTTTTACAAAATATAAATAAATCCCGCTCCCCCTATAGCCACCCGAGTCGATGTTTGCACTAAGACTGTGTATGAACTTGTTTAGTAAAGACTCCTGTTTGTGGCTACTCTTAACCATAGCCGGAATTTGGAAAGCACTACGATGTGTATGTAATATTTACTAATGAAAGTCGCGATCCGACTTTTATTTAGACAACATTATGAATACCATGATTGTAAAACTTTTCTTTACTAGAGAAGCATGCAATCGCAAATGAGTGACGCATTTGAATGTACTTTTAATGGTTGAGATGATGCTAAGATTAATGATAGTGTCCACTTGGCATGCTATGGTCATGCTTTCGAATTTAATTGACTGCATCGCTCATTTACATATTAAACATTTAATTACGTAACCTACCGCAGTGGAATAATAAAAAATATTTAACACACTGAGCCATTTTTGTAGTCCAAAAATCTAACCGTACAAAGTCCCGTGTGGCTACTTCTTATGCCTTGTTTCCTACACATTGTTGATTGATAATGGTCCGAAAAGAAACACATTGAACAACTGAAACGTAATTTGATAACCTTCCTCGTTATGTGTTACCGTAATGTTACCTAAGTGTTCGGAAAGCTAGGGGAAGGGACTTTTAATTCTCGTCCAACGAAGGGGGGGGGGGGTGATTCCCTGGCGCACAAAAACGCAAATATTGATATAAGGCTTTTTTGCAATTGTAAGTTCATCCTGTGCGGTTCATTTTAGAGGAGCAAAATGGAGGTACCCCGCCTCAGTTCAGGAGGCCAAGTTTTCCTGTCAACGTCGGATGTTGGGGGTGTGGTGGGGTTGGGGGTTGCTACCTCCTATACTTCTACAGAATGGGTACATGTCCTATGAGTGACTGTAAGCAAAGACCGACATTGTTTTTCTTATACCTTGCACCCATTCATTGCCAAGAAAAGACCAATCCTTCTGCTTGCATAAATGGCAAAAAACGTCGAATCCCTTTATTTTGGAGATGTGCTTACAAAAACTTTACCAATAAGCTCTCCGTTTGCCGTCATATTGTTAAAAAAGACTATGAATTTGTTTTACGTTATTTGAAAAAAGAACTATATGTAGCTACAAACACTGATACCAAGATAAGATGAGTAATTACGAAAAAAATCAGAGAGGTGGTAACACCCCCCGTCTGGAGTATAGAAAAAACCCTTGGTTGGACGAGGGTCACGGGTAACGTAAGGTTGAACTCTATTACATATTTAGCCAGATGTTTAATCGGTCAAAAGCAAACTATATATTTATCTAATATCATCCTTCCGTTTAAGAAGATACTAGTCGCCTGTCTGTCTACTACTCTCGTCTTACCAGCCTTTTACACAACACCCGGGTGTTTTTATGATTTTGACTACCCCCAGTGTGTAGCTATGTCCTTTCGTCAGGCACAATGACATCATAACGTCAGCAGGCAATAGCGAAGATCCAATTTTTCGCAAAAAGAGAATTTTTGAATCTTAATTCAGGTTACCATTCTAAACTATGGCAATTGACTATTTTTACAGAAACAAATTTTTGTTAAAATGACCTGTGAGGATGGTGAAATAATTAACCTGGAAGTTTTTTCCTAAAGCTTTTGTATTTTTAGCGCACCGGTGAACAGTTCACTGTGTGGTTGGATGGTGTTATCCCTCCACTCCTCCCCAAGACAGGGTTGAATAATCGTGAAAATGCTATCGTGAAAGGGATAAAACAAAGTTAGGTATGCCAATATTAAGAGTCTCAGCCCAAGTAATACACGACCGAAAAAAATGTATTTTTATCCTTAAGGTTTTATCTTAGATTTTAACACACACTGTCTTATATATTCCTTTTTAAATAATTGTGCGTGAACGGTATCACAAATGAACCATTTCATGCAGTTTCATTAGAAAACAGTGCACAAATGAAATTTAGTTATTTATAAAGGTTGGAATATTTGATTAATCATTATATAGGTTAATAGCTTTACCTCTTTGATTCCCCAAGTATGCCGCATAACACTAGCCTAGTACAACCGGAAGGCATGCAATTGTCTTTCGGTTCATTGGGGACGACATCCGCCTTAAATTACTTAAAGCGGTTGCAACTAGAGGCACTGCATATTAATTACTACGATTGTGAAATATATTGGGAATAATTTGTTACTTGTGCACTGCAGCACGTTCAAATACAAGTGAAACATTTGAAACCAAATAGAGGTGACAAAAAGAAGTCAACACTCCTTTAAATTACTTACCAACCCTATTCTACATTTCATCCGGTATCCATCAAAGGATTTGAACAATTTCCACACTATACCTAAAACGTCAGAAGACTACAAAAATACTTATCGTGCATGTTTAACATACTAATCTTTCAATAGTTAAACTGATGTTCGGTTAAAAGGTTATTTTTTTAAATAAGTTGAAAAAATCGAATACCAGATACACATGTTAGAGAGATTACAAGCGAATTGAAAGAAGTCATTACGTGTTTGTGACACTCTTCATTTGGTTTTGTTTCACTTTACATCTTTTTTATTATATTTACTTGTGCTTCTATAAAATTAATAATAGCTGATTGTTATATTAATACTCATCTTGGGAACCCATCTTTAAACACGTTCTCATTTTCCGGATATCTATGAACTTACCCAAGGTAGTGACCGTAGATAAGAACTTGTTAAATTTTACACAGTGATAACGATATAGCGAGCTCGCGCGAGAGATCCATTACTCGTTGGGTGCATCTAATGTAATTGGTCAAATAACGATGATCGGTGCGTGCTCTAGATAAAAGAATTTCTCGGTTTCCTAGCATCTGTGTGGTTAGAGTGTAAATGGGAAGTTGTTTTCGGTGGATGGATGCTAATTTTAGATTTATATGCATGCTGTAGTTGAATTAAAGGGAAAGATTAGATGGCGTCCGTTAAAGGCATTTGCATAGTAACGAGTTGGGTATGTTTTACATGGGAAGTGTTATTATGTGGTTTTTAATAAAAATCAATGTCTTAAACATAGTAAAAACTAAATACAGATTATAGGCTTTCTTCACAGAAAACACACCACGAGCATTGGCGTTATTAAAAAAGACCAACTGTAGATTCGGCTCTTTGTGGACTCCAGTGACGATATGATTGCCAGTTTTTAGATCTGGCATTCGCAACAAGGTGCAAGAGTAAGGCGAGAGTCAATTACATGACGTCCTGGAAGTAGATGAGTGATGTCATGAAGGGTCGATTCAACCCATGCCGCATACGTGGAACAAGAGTGATAGCTCCTAGTTCTACAATAACCAAGTGGGTGCATATGCTTGAAAGTGAAGTCATCTATAAAACCTTTGATGCAAATGGCCCCTGGTTTGTATTGCAAGATATGATAGGTGAGCGGTGCCCAACACATGCAGGGGCTTTCTTGCATGACCGACGCAGCTCTGAATGAAGTTATTGGAGTATCTGCAAATTGAAGTAAGAAAAGAAACAAAAGAATCGGCTTTATAATTGCTATCCTCTAGTGTTGTGAATGTAGAGTAGGACACGGTAACTATAATACATTCGAAACTCTTCAGACACGTGATGCAATAATTGTGATTCATATTCGGCATTTCCTTACGCATTTACGTTTAAGTACAAACAAATTATACTCGTTAGACTTCGTAGTCAACTGGTGTTCTGATCATTACACTCATGTCACAATGTACACCCCATGACGCCGTTTAACCTCGAGAATGTACCTCATAATGATGAACCCTTCGTTTGCGGAGAAGCATATCCCACGGTACCTCTTTCAGAATACTCACTACACAATACAAGCTTGAATATGATACTTAAAACTCTAGGAAAACAGGTGTGATATTAATGGCGTTATGAGGAAGGAATCATCCAGGAACACTCTTACGACGTTAGAATGCCGGAATATCTGATCGAATTATTTTATTATTCATCAAAATTACTTGTTTTAATCCCATAAGCTCACCAATATTTGCACAATTTTTATCCACATCGGAGC
>JAMKCH010063781.1:0-27541 GCA_023653785.1 Ophioderma brevispina
CAAACCAAAGAAAGAAAAAGAAAGGAAAAAAAAAAACAAAAAAACAAAAAAAAAAGGACTTTAATATGGTAATAAATCATATAATAGTCCAGTAATGTTATGATTGACCCAACACAAATTGCAACAGAAATAATTTTGGTGTAATATACTGGAAATAGTTCAAAAAAATATATTAATATTGTTCTACCAAAATCAACTAGTGGAACATGTAGAAAATAAGGGGAAACGTTTTAAGGGGTAAAAAATTAGAATTGTTTGAATTGATTAAATGATGTACAATTATTCGGATACTCCTAAGTTTTTAAAAATGGTATGTTTGACATCAGCTACGCGTTATAGTTTTAGTAAAATAGGCCATAAAACAGTTCAAGGTCATTCTGGATAAAATTTCATAGAATGGTCGATTTTGATCGGATGGTTGTAAACTGTTAAATTGCTCCTACTAGTAAGTAACATGTTAAATAGTCTTTGTGTGAACTTTCGATTAAGAATACAGAGCTAGACTAGTGACTCCATATACCCGTAGTACCCCAGAACATTTTGAGTTCAATTATGCAAACGAATATTATAGATGGTGCAACCAGTAATTTTCGGGTTCGTACCGTTAGACGAACAATTTGACACCATTTTTATAAACGACGGATATATCGCAAAATTTTCCACATTGTGGACCTTGACAACCTATTTGACTAATACCTATTGAACTACAACCTGCAGATCGGGTAACTATACCTTTTTTTAATCTGGGAAATTGTTACGAACAAGTGGCATACGTTTGACGGTTTGATACTTTTTCATATTTGGACCCATGCATAAACCCTTAAAACTATAGTTCCACTACTTGATTTTTAGTAGACATTTTGCTAGTTGTTTGTAAAGGTATTCTCAATACAATTCTGGTTGGAATGATTCTGTTGCAATTAGTGTTGGGGTTAAGGCAGCATTCATTCATTTTGAACTGGCCCTATAAGTGTTGACTAAGGTACAAGAAATTGGCTACGTGCATTGCTGATGGCACATTTATTCAATTGCCAGTAATTTTGCATTTTGCATTCATAAGAAACTATACATAGGGTGAAGAAATTGCCAGCGGGTTTAGGCTGTGCGCTCTCCTAAAACGACTGTTTCAATTCGGGGGGGCAAGGACATTTTGAAACAAGCAATTGAAGACAGCATTAAGCGTAGTTGAATTTATGTTAAAATGTGACACACACACAAAAGAACGTGTCCTTCAGTCTTAAGTACACAAAGAAGAAAAACAATTCAAAGGAAGGACAATGTAATAATGTTTTGAGGGAATAAGTTGTCCCATTGAATTCAGGAGCTTTGAGCGTGTCAAGAGGATTAGATTTATATTGAGATCTCGGTAAAGCAAACCAAATGTCTGTAAGTTATGAATATAAATATTGACCCTTTACTTAAGGCGGATGTTAGAGTCCTTGGTACGGCCGATTGAAGGGACGATATTCATTTGTTTTAGAGCCATTGGGTAGCTAAAATTCCAATAAAACTACAAATGTTTCTTTGCCCATAACTACCGTTATGTCAACATTGTATTATGTAAAAGATAAAAGTAAACGTTTCTAGAAATGAATTGAGTCCAGGAATAGCAAAGCAATGCTGATGCACAGAAATATTGGCATTGAATCTGGCTACCTCAAGGCTTCTCTATTCTTCAACAAACTAACGGTTACACAGCTTTCATAGGGCCGTTGGTGAACACCGTTTGCGGTTTTAAGGCAATAACAACACATTTTTAAAGAGCGCCCGCAATTTCTCAAAATGTTGAGATTTTTGCACAGTTTCATTGGAAAACTGCTGGTAAAACATATACTGTGAATGGAAATCTCGAACATGTTATGGTCGCAAAAAGAAGGAATTTTGTAATTAGGATAATCAATATCGGAAATCCCGATAATAATCAACGGCTGCTGGAAACGGTTTCCAACGGTGAAAGGTCGGGAAAGAGCGCCATGACGTGTTTACGCCTCATACATTAGTTGTTCCGTGGTTAAAAGAAAGCACCAGTTAAGGTTTTTTTCGTGAGGGTGGCCACTATTTTCACAATGGACGGACAGAAAGTTGGCTTTTCCAGTTCCGCCGTTTAAATTACACTGGAGGAATTCCGATTCTAATCAAAATCGCTTCTTTTATGGGTTGGTCCAAGCTGCATTGCCGCATGACGTTACGCTCCTGGGTGGATTTAAAGTCAACACGATGCGATTTGTTGCTGCAAAGCGGCAGGTGATCGATTTATCGGCAAGACACTACTTGACGAATTGGTCAGCGATTTTCTATGCGCGGCAATCGGTATTTACAACTCAGGTCCGTTCATACTTAGCCGCATCTGCGTTGCGGTACTACCTAGAGCAGGCCTGATTTTAAGGGTTTTGGGGACACCTCTGCTGTCACACACAACAATTCATAATAACCAAAATGTTCCGTGTAAGAGTCTGGGAATAAAAATCTGATGACCATCTTGCAGATGTGGATATTAACGTGACCTTTGACCCACAGAAGGACAAAGGTCAAAACCTCTTTACACCAAATGTGAAATTTAAGGCAAAATTCTTTCTTGAAAAACACTACGACACCTTCCGTTTGAATTATACAACAAACACTTTTGTAATTAGTGGTCAAAAAGAACCTAGGAAAATAATTCTTGCAATATGACCACTGATTTAAGCAAGAAGTAGCAACCTACCCTCAGCAACTAACACCCAAACCCATTTTTGTCCACACCCCAATTTGACTGCAACTGTCAATATTTGTCCATTACTGATTTGGGCCATTTCTACCCCCAGAGAAGATTTTTACCGGGATATTTCTAGGAAAAATTTAACAACCACACAGTAACCAGTGTATTCAGATGAATGTTTTGATTTTGAAACAAAAAGGTCAATCACAAACTTCGCTGTGACCTACCGTGTTTGACTTACGATTGTCTAGGAACTTGCTTGGATGAAGGAAAGGACAAAACTTTGGTCATTTTCTCCATTTTGGCCAAAATTTCAACTTTTTCAAATTTTTTTTGATCTTTTTTGCATATAAACCTTTTATTTACAACTGTGATTGTTGTTGGAATATAGGAGAACTTAATTTTAATGCCAGGTTGTAGAAAATTCTCAAGTGGGGCAGTTCCCTGGCAACGGCCAATTTACACACCATTTTTTAGCCTCAGTGACTGAAAAAAATTGCCGTAAATTTCATAAATAAGGGTTAACTGGGGGGCCATGGTAACTGCCGCCAACCTGATGAGCTATAAATATACCTGCACCCAAAATTAAAGTGCTGTTTGTACCAATTAATATGAAGTAGTAATAAACTTGGTTTTCCTAGAAGAATTGATCTTAAAATTGATGAATAAATTACATTTGTTAGTAAAAAATTGAACCCCAAACTCACTCTATTAATCCATTTTAATGCTGGCATGTGATGTTCAAGGGGTCGTAGGTCAAAAGCCGTATGTCACAGAAGGTGCTGTGATTATTTTTTATCCTAATATCCATCTCAATACATTGATATACTTTTAATGGTCAATTAAACCTTCTTTTTTTTAAAAAAAATCCCATGCAAAAAATTACTTTTTGGTTTGTAAAAAATGGTCCAAATCAGCAATGGTCAGTTTTTACAATAGTAATCAAATGTGGGTGTGATGCAAATTGGGGTGGTGTGTGGTACATGGATAAGGGTATGGAGGTGTTGGTTTTAGGCTTAACCCGTCTTCAATCTATGGAAATTATTGGTAAAGTAGTTTTACCATGAAAGTAGATAGGGTCAATTGTATTTTCATAAAAGAGGTTGTTCTTCTTACACAATTTTCAGTAGGTTTTAGCATTGTCATATTTTTCTGAAATAATAAATGAAAAGGAGGGTTGACATTCTCTGGGGCAAAGGTCACTTTAACATCCAGGTCTGCAAAATGGCCAGCCCAGATTGTTATTCTTCAACACTAAGGAAACATTTTGGTATTACATAATTTCTGTGGACAGCAGAGGTGCCCCGAAAACTATGTATGCTCCCTAGGTATAAGTTACGTTGCCTTCACAAAGATCGGAGAGTAGAACAATCACCAAACTGCGATTGAGGAGAGCCACACAAACCATTAGCCACATATCATAGATGACTGTGAGGTTTACAAGTCACCAAGAAGGGATTCCAGGCCTGATCAACTGGATGATGAACTATCAGTTGGTTAAAGACGTCTTTTCCTTCCACTGTGATTTTGGACTTGCACGAACGAACGAACGAGCCACCATTCATTACGGACTCATTGCAACTGCCGAACTGCTGTAATTATGTGCAACACGCTTTGGTAATTTACATTGATTTTTCATAAGCGTTCATCTTTTGATGGAAGTGGGGGAAAGAGATTTAATGAAATCCAATTATTTTTCTTTTATTTTAAAGATCTTCAGCACTGTAGAAAGAAGCATATTGTACAAAATGAAAAGATCCAGATTAATGGTAAAGTGGTCTTGGGAGTCGATTACCCTGGAAAAAAAAAGTTGCAACTGCCGAATTGGGGGGCATGTTGAGCCTTACGAGGCGCCCTGTTAAAGTCACATCACCTGGTGTGGCTAACTGATTAAACCAACTTAAGTCCAAAACATGCGTGTTTTAAAAAGCACCACAGGTGAACATCTTGAAGAACCACCCTCAATTCTAAGCGGTTGAGCTACTCACAGAGGAACTTTGCTTATGGCAAGCCACCAAAGTTTGTATCCTGCAGCTGGAACGTTGAGGGTCTCACCCATGCTAAGCGTGACATAATCTTACAGCTCCCGGGGAGAACGGATTGAATAAAATATCATCCTCCTCCAAGAAACTCACTGCGAATCTGTAGAGAAGCTGCAAATACGAAGGTTTTTTGAACCTTTATTTGCCTTCATCCGCAAAAACACGCATGGGATCGCTTCCTATGTGATGCAAGGCATAAAAGAGTGAGATTCACAACCTGCAATCTTAAATGAATTCGCCGATCCAGTGGATAAAATTTGAAGCACTGGGAACCCACTTCACCAACAATCGATAAGCCACCACCAGCTGAGGCAGGACTTCAACCCCTTCCAGTAGTTCAGCGGAGAAGTCCTTCGTCTGCGGAGGATTTCAACTGTGAAAAATACAGCATGGGGATACTCCAATACGACAAAGAATGGCAAAGCGGCTCTGGAATGGATTGAAGCCAAGACCTCCAAACTGTGTTTGTAGTTAGGATCACCTACCTTCTATTCTAGCAGTCATGGGAATGGACCTGTCCCGACCGTCAACGTCACCAGCGACATCCGATTTCGCTGCTCCAGAACGGTCATCCCTAGATTTCCTAGATAAGGTCATTGCCCTATCCTGGTCACCAGTGACATAAGGTCACGATCTCCAGCCTCTACAGAAAGAGATGGTATTTCAGGAAAGCCAAAATGGTCCAAGTCAAACAAAGTATCACCAGTGAACTGTCATCCACGCTGCAGACCCGGCTTCATCTAACTTCAACGATGCATTATGACTTCTGCTCCATGCTCCACCAAGCTAAATGTTCCATTCCAAGGGCAGAAGGAATCCTACACCCCCTGTTGGGCAAGGAATGCGACGAGTTATACAAAGCGTATTGTAATACAAACTGCGATACTGAGAGAACAGCAACGGGTAACCAGCTACTGGATCTGCCTGGCCAAAAGAGACGCACCAGATGGAGGAGGAGAGATATCCACTATCAACTTTACCCACTCAAGCCGCAAAGGCCTGGAACACCATCAACAAGCCCATCGGGGCGTCCGTAGCTGTCCAGCCTAAGCAGTGTCCTTCTCCGCAAACTCCATCGCTTCAGGACTTGTCAACAATGGAAAGTGGCCAAAAGGAGCCCACTCCACAGGCGAAAGCCCACTCTCGTGCTGTTAATGCAGAGATTAACAGCTTCTACAAAACTCTCCACCGTCAAGCCCCCGGGTCCCAACCATTCACCTGTGAGATCACCGAAGCAATTAAAAGTTCTCAAGAATGGGGAAGCTCCTGGCAATGACAAACACCATACGAATTCTTGAAGAATATGGCACCCGAAGCTGTGCGATGGCTCCAACTCCTCCTTTCTACTTGTATGGGAACATCAACTACTTCCCTCAGATGGAAGACTTCAAAGTCATTGCAATCCTGAAGCCCAAAAAACCAGCAAACATGACCCCAGAGAGTTTACAGACCCATCGCGCTACTATCTCACATCTATAAGCTGCTGAGCGACTGATAATCGGCAGGATCAATGATACGGTCGAGGCAAATTACCCCGCACCCAGCTGGAATTTCGAGAGGTAAATCAACAACTGACCAGAGAGCAAGACTAGTTAATGACATTGAGACAGCCTTCCAGAAAAGCAGAAGGTTGGAGCAGTCTTCATTGACCTAACTGCTGCGTACGATACAATCTGGCACCGAGGCATCTACCTCAAGCTACTCACAATTCCCTCATGTCAAGCGTGGCAAGTTCATTATGGCCTCATCCAAGACAGATCTTTCGTCCTGGAGAAATCAAAGGGGCAAGCAGTAGTATAGTAAGCGCAAAACTTCGGAATGGTTTAATGTTGTCCCACAAGGTTCTGTCCTGGCACCCAAGTCTTTTCAACATCTACCGTCTCAGAATATGCCAAAGGGAGATTGTTCTCAGTACTCCTCGCAGACGACACGGCACGTGGAATAGTGTGACTCCTTTGCGTCCTTCGAAACAGTGGCGCAGAAAGCCTAATCACTGTATAGCCAATTCTTCCACCGATGGCACTTGAAACTCAGCAAAACCAAGACCGTCAGCTCTGTTTTCACCTGGCACATCGATGCGCAAAAAAGAGAACTAAACATCACTCTAGATGAGAGAGGGAGAAAGGAGGAGAGAAAAAAAATGTCACATGACCCCCAAACACCGAAGTACCTTGGCGTCAAAATGGTACGCAGCCTTACGTTCAACTCAAACCACACCAAGGTAGTCGATGCCAAGACGCAGGGTCTTCGCGTCAACTCCTCAGAAGGCTCGCAGGAACTGGATGGGGTGCCTCCTTTGACACTCTCTTACATACATCAACTTGTTGCCTTGGCATTACTCCACTGGCTGAATACGCGGCACCACGCAGTATGGATGTCACAGCGTAATTCACACAAGATTGATGCGTTCTGAATGATGAAATGAGACTTGTTAGTGGTGCATTTTGGCAACGCCTTGTAGAATACCTCCCAATTTCGTCTGGCATAGTCATGCAAATCTTGAGGAAATTCAGGACGATTCAAGCTCGCCAAAGAATGTGATGAACCTGGTGGCCTAGTACCACCACCAACACCCTTGAGGATCAGAGCATTCCACGGAATCACTTGCTACCCAGTGTCCATTACCACTGCGAGTCACAGTTATCCTATCGATCATCTTGGATCAATGCCAGATGGTTTGAGCAATGGTCATTCCTCTACTTTGACCTAAAGCAGTTTGTGGCACCCATCTAGCAAGCCCCAAGGCTGTGCCCGATAGGAAAGCATGGGTCAACCTTAACACACTCAGAACTGGCGTTGTCGTACAAAGAACTTCCTTCACAAGACCGGAGTAGAACCATCACCAAACGATTGTGGAGGGAAGGCCACAGAAAAACCATTTGCCACACATTATAGATGACTGTGAGGTTACAAGTCCCCAAGAGGAAGTCCAGGCCTGATCAACCTGGATGATGTGAAACTATCAGCTGGTTAAAGACGGATCTCTTCCACGGTGATTTTGGACTTGCACGAACACGAAAAGACAGCGAGCCACCCATTCATTACGGACTCTGAAACTGCAGAATCTGCGGTTAATTATGTGCACCACGCTTTGGTAAATTTACATATATTCATAAGCGTTCATTCTTTTGATGAAGGTGGGAAAATTTTAAAGAATCCCATATTGTCTTTATTTTAAAGATCTTAAGCACGGTAGAAGAAGATTTGTACACATGAAAAGAATCCAGATAAATGGTTAAAGTGCTGCTTGGGAGTCATTTTACCCTTTGGATGGAAAAGTTCTTTAACACTACAAATTGTTAAAATGACAGAATTTCAAAAAAATTGTCACGGCAAAAGGAAAATGCCATTTTGGGGACATAAGAAGTGTCTCCAAATTGTTAAATGGGCTCTTTTTACACCGGTGGGCAGTCGTACGCCAGTGGTTAAGAGATATAATAAAAGATAGATAATGAAGGAAATTGGTTCAAGTGGGTTTGTTGATTGCTCTCAGGGAGATCCTGTTCCTTGGATACTGTCAAATAGCAGTGAAGAGGAAAATGGACAACATGTTTAAAGCAAGTGGTTCGAAAAGTTTTCACAAGGTTCTCTGTATACTGTTGGAGAGACAAACAATTGGACGAGCAATGGGAAGAAGAGAAGACAACAATGCTTAGATAAGGCAAGATGGAACATCAATGAAGAAACAAATGTTTAAGGGTGAATTTACATGCTGTCTGCTGATTGAAAACAGGGCCTGCAGAAAGGATGGGAGAAAGCACGAACGAACGGCGAAAGGATAAAGACAGATGGAATATAAAGAATAAAAGAAAATAATACAAACAAAAGGTGAGGTCGGGTTTGTAAGTGTATGAAAGGTCTAGGGCCCGCTATGTCTCTGAAATGGGAAGTGCTTGAGTAAATAAATATTTTAATTAACAAAATAACAAAATTAAAAAACACTTAAAAAAAAAGAAATGTTAGACGAAATAACATTTTCCTAATAAATTCACTGTATTTAACATTTTAGTTTCCTTTAAAAATACTTGGTGGATTATAGAAAACCCACTTAAAATGATCTTTTTTGAAGTTATATATGTATATATTAATACCGGTGGTCATCTGTCTGTCTGTGTGTCTGACCGCCGTCTATTTTCTCGGGAGGACAGGGATCGCACGTAAAGAGAAACTGGTGGGTGGGTTGTCAATTGACCGTCATTCAGGGATCATTCAATGTCCAAGGAGGTCAAATGGGGTAAACGATTGTGTGTTATGAACATGAAACTTGGACGGTCGAGTGTTGATGCCAAACATTTTAACGGTCACGACAAGGTTCATCAGGGGTCATTCAAGCCAGGTGATAGCGAAACCCGGGAACCGACTAGTAGTTATAAATGATTGAAGTGGGCATTATTCTAGATTGGCGGATATTATGACACGCTACAGTATGAAATCTGGCGGTTTTCCCGCGCATGTCGAGTTTCCACGCGCTGTGGTATCGAGTTTTCATCGCAGATATGTCCGAGCGTGGGCACGACGTATATTGAGTTACAGCGATATCTGTCCAGTTTGCCCTCTATACATCGAGTTGTGCTCTCTATATGGTGAGTTTTAGTTTGACATAAATATTGTCCAGTTTTTTACGCTCCATGTATCAAATCATGGCGAGTTTTTTTCCCGCGCATGTCGATTTCAACGCGCTGTGTATCGAGTTTTCCTCGCCAATGTCGACGTTGTGTGGCAGCGTTATGTCGAGGTTTACAGCGCTATATGTCCAATTTGCCCTCTATACATCGAGTTTTTGCTCTCTATATGGTGAGTTTGACATAAATATGTCCATTTCAAAAATCTTCGGAAAAATGATTTTTTCTCAAACATGGGGAAAATCGACATGATTTTTTGGTGTTGTATGGTGTAAAAAAAATCATGTGAGTTGTCATCGTTTGAGAAAAAAATCATGTCGAGTTTGCTCTGTTGAGAAAAAAAATCATTGTCGAGTTGCTGACATGTTGAGAAAAAAATCATGTCGAGTTTTGCTCATGTTGAGAAAAAAATCATGTTCCAGTTTGCACATGTTGAACAAAAATATGTCCTTGTTTTTTAAAAACTCGGGATTATTCTGGGACATGATTTATTCTGACATGATTTATGAAACTCGGAACATAGAGTTCAAACTGGATAGGCGCGCTGAAAGCGAACATTATAGCGGGGTAGGGTAAGGTTAAACTCGCTATACCGCGCATGAAAAACCCGCCATGATGTGATACGTGGGCGTGCCATAGGCGGAAACCAGACCCCCCGTGATATTAAATAAATTAAGAATATTTATTAAAGTAAGAAATTTCCTCGGTGTTGATTGTCATTATTGCCAAAGGTTTGAAAACATAGTTGCCTGTAAACCTCCGGACACTTATTTTAAAGGGATAAGCAACGATTTGCTAATTCCGGAACATTGAAACAAATCATAAAAAATATGTATTGATAGTTCTGTTATGGCAAGATACATTGGATTCTTAAATCTATGTGTTAAAGCAGTCAATTCTTTTGGGGCGCATCATAAAAATTTTCAGATCAAAAAAAGCCCACAATTCCATGAAAGGCCCCGATTCTGAAGAGCGATATTGCGCACCATTTAATGTACATGTAAGTTGAAACTGCAAACACAATCATTTGTTTTTCTGACTGATGCGTACCCACAATCGGCTGTGTAGTGTATTACTGTGAGCATGTCAATGATTGGTCACTGGAGATGGTATGAAAAAATTTCTCAAAACAGAATTTTTAAAACTTATGTGGTACTTTTTTACTATACTATATTGAGTAATTAATGGAATTATACACTTTTGTCTTGAATTATTTATAAGATAATATCATAAATTTCCACATTTTTCATATTCTACATATTTTGTTTCCCTTAATCAACTTAAGCGATGGGGTAAGATATTTATCATTATGATCTCCATGATTTGGACTGAGACATGCGTCAAACAAACTACGGCACTGGAACTAAATTGATAACAGCCCTAAGAGCAATGGTAAGGAAAAGGTTTATCTCAGTAAGAGACAGAGTGGTCACACAGAAATATACGCAAAAACACAACGTGAAACACATATCCAAAAGAAGAGATGTATCGAAAAGGAGATGGGCAGGGATTTATCCAGAACACAAAGGCAACAGTGGACGAAAGGGCTTACAGAACGAAACCAATACAAGGAGAAAAAGGAAGAAGAAGGAAGACGAAAACAAGCTTAGTTTAGTTGTGATGGGAGTTTAGTGAGATTTAAAAGAAGGGTTTGCTTTTAAAAAAAGCAGGCATTTGTGATTCCAAGTCTATTCCCCAAACTTACCTTCTAAGAAAGTAAGATTTTGTATCGTCAAAACCGTTGGTCTAAAAAGTAACATTCCCTATGTGTTGCTGTGATAAAAGCAAATGACTCGTAAAACATGAAAAACGCATCATCAGAATTAACAAGTTCCGGATAGAGCTTTGTACAGTGTACTTGCACATAACGTATTCGTCCCATGATATTTATCATTTTACAGTTGCACGCGGTTTGAACCTCCTATTTAAAAAAAAATACTCGAAGTGTCATTGAAAAATGTAATCATAAACAAAAAAGTCATGCTGCCTTTTTTCTTTTTTTATAATCACAATAATGTTTAAGTGAGAAGAAAATAATTATTTCCGTCAAAAAAATCCATTTCGGGAATCTTACCATATTAAAGTGAAACGGAATACGTTGGAGAGATTAGATCGCCCTCAAAGGGTCATCATGGGGTAGAGGAAGTGGGAAAAATGGAAAACAGCATTGACAACACGCAGGCAGCTTGAGATGCTGTGAGAGGAGGAGTGGTGCTTTATAATTCTTTTTGCTAATACATATAGAACAAAAACAGTTCACGTTTCCGCATAGTCTGTGTTCAGACCTTGTAATTGTATTACTCTATGAAAAAGATAAACTACCGGGTACTATAAGCTAAAGGGACCCAACTTTTCGGTTCTGCGAACCTCTTGAGCACCCCCCCCCCCCATATCCCACGACTCATAAAACCGAGGGTCTTGGCAAAGAATAGTTCAGCATTACAAGTAAACGTGATACATACTAACGTATTGACAAATGATTGGACAGAGCAGACCCGTAGTTACCCATAACCTCTAAAGGTGTAGCTTAGAGCCAAAGGAAGCCAAACAAAACATGCTTTGGGGAGGAGCAAACTTTAAGGATGATTTCCCAATACTGTTACAGGTCGCGCAGGGGCTTATTACAAGCGCTTCCAAGTCGTACCATCGGGATATTGTTAAATGATCTATTGAACCATAAACAAAAATGAGGGTGCTAGGACCCACGAAGAGTGAACCTTTAATGTCTGAGGCCAACTAAAAGGATAGTTGAAATATTTTAACTATTCTAAAACAATATTTATTCTGGAATAATTTTTTTAAAAAGAATCTCACTTGTTTTTAAAGGTGACCAGTAGTAACCATGGTTCAAATATACGTTTACGCCGTCCGCGGCCCGTTTCCCCTAGTAGAAGAACCGGTTCTAAACAACGTGAACGCGGTTTAACTGCATTGAACCGTTTCGACAATTGAAGGTTGCTTTGAACCACACCATTTTGTAAATAAATTTTGAAACGAAAATAGTCAGGTGGTTATTTACGATTGTTATGTGAGCGTCTAATTAAGAAACTCATGTTGTAGAAACTGTTAGGGGGAAATATATTTAAATAAGTTTTTTTTTTTTTTTTAAAAAAAAAAATATCCAGCCTAATATATGACTTGAAGAAGAGTACCCACTATATTTGAAGACCACGAATAAATTTTTTTTGTTCGCCGATTAAGAGGTAATGTGGGACCTTATAAACACAAGTGGATTCGATTTCACTACATCATTGACAAAGTTTGGGCTAGTCAACGAGCTGCCATAAACTGCCCTTGTTCATGTTCATATGGGAGAACTAGTGATTCTCAAATAAAAGACTGTCTCAGGCTTACACGGCCATACAGTACGGGTTGTCTATTTCATTTTTACGTGATGCTGACTAGGGATTTTGCTTCAATAGTGTAGAAAAGACAGCGGGAGTGGGTTGGGGGCCACGTGGGGGGGGGGACGGGGAGTTGGTCGAGGGTCCGGCAGGGGGGGGGGGGTGGGGGTGGTTCGGGGGGAGGGGGAAGGGTGCGGAGGGGGAGGACCTGTGGGGGGCGAGGGGGGGGCTCGGGGGGGCGGGTGGAGGGGTGGGGAGCGCGGAAGTGGAGGCGGGCGTCGGATTTTGCGGAAGAGAGGAGGGGAGTGGGGTCGCTCAGGGGGGGGGGGGGGATGGGGGGGTGGGGTGGGTGGAGCCGGCGGCGGGGGAGGAGAGCGGAGGGCGCTAGCCGTCCCACGCGCGGGGCGGCGGGGGGCAGGGGCGGGGGGGGGGGGGGTCGGGGCGGCCGGGGGGTGGCGGCACGCTGAGGGGTGGGGGACAGGGGGGAGAGGGGGAGTGGGGCGGAGGGGGGGGGGGGGGGGGCGAGGGGCGGACTGGCGATGCTGGGGAGGAGAGGCGGGGGGCCCGGGGGCCTGGGCGGGGTGGGGTGAGAGGGGTGGCGGGGAGGGGGGGTTGTGGGGGGGGGTTGCGGGCGGGGGGAGGGGGGGGGGGGGAGGGGGGGTTGCGGGGGGGGTTGTCGCGGCGGCGCAGACGGGCGAGCGTGGGGGGGGGCGTCGGCGGGGGGGAGGGGGGGCGGTGGGGGATCCGGGGGGGGAGCGGGCGGCGGTGGGGGGGGGTGGGGTGGGGCGGCCCGGAGGCGGGGGGGGGGAGATGGTAGGTGGGGCGGGGGCGGGCGTCGGGGAGGGCGCGGGGGAGGGGCCGCCCGGGGGGGGCGCGCTGGCGAAGGGGGGGGCTGGGGCCGGGGGGGTCGGGAGGGGGTAGGGTGGCGGGGGCGAGGGGGACGGGGTGAGGCCGGTGTGGTGGCGGGGGGTGGCGGAGGGCGAGTGGGGGGGGGTGGGACGGGGGGATGTGGGAGGGGGGTACGGAGATTATGTGGGGGGGTGCGTGGGGTCGTTGTAGGGTGGGTGGGGGGATGGGGGCAGGGGTGTGGCGCGGCCGGGGGGGGGTTGGGGGGGAGCGAGGGGGGGGGCGGGGGCTCGGGGATGATGCGGGCGCGGGGGGAGCTGAGGGGGGGCGGGGGGGGGAGCGGGGGGTACGGGGGGGCGGGGGGGGCGCGGGGGGGGGGGGGGGGGGAGCGCCGGGAGCGCAGGGGGGGCGCCGGGGCGAAGGGAGCTGGGGGGGCACCGGAGGGCTGCGCGGGCGGGTCGCGCGCGGGCGGGGGGGGGGGTGGGCGGGGGGGTGGGGGTGCGGGAGGAAGTGGGGTTGGGGGGGGAGGCAGGGAGAGTGGGAACCACAGGGCGGTGGGGGGGGCGGGGGAGGGGCTGGGGGGCGGGGGTAGCTTTGGGCGGTGAGGGGGGGGGGGGGGGGAAGGGCCGGTAGGCGGGGGGGGGGGGGGGGGGTTGGGCAGGCGGGGATGTCCACGGTTCGGGGATGGGTGGGGGGGGCCTGGGGCGGCGACAGGTGGTAAGCCGGATGGCGGGGGGGGGAGAACGGGCGGCAGGCGGGGGGGGGCGGGGGAGGGGCGGTGTGGGGGAATGGGGGGGGGGGGGGGGGCGGGTAGGGTGGCCCGGGAGCGGGTTGAGGAGCGGAGCAGACGGGGAGGGGCGGGCCGATGGTGTGGGTGGGGGGGGGAGGGTCTGGAGGGGGAGGGGGGGGGGGGTATTTTTTTAGGGGGGGTGGGGGGGGGGGCGGGCGCGCTGGGTGGCGAGGTCGGGTGTGGACGGGAGGGGGGGGGGGGCGGTGGTGGGGGCTTAAGGGGCCGGGGGCGTGGGGAATTGTGGGGCTGGGTGGGGGGGGGGGGGGGCGGGGGGGGCGTGGGGGGGGGGGGGGGGGGGAGTGGGGGGAGGGCCGGGGGGCGGTAGGGGCGGGGGCTTAGAGGGGCGGCGGGGGCTACGAGGGGGGGAGGGGGAGGGGGGGGTGGGGGTGGGACCTCGGAGGGCGGCGGGCGAACCAGGGGGGGCGCGGTGCAGGGGCAGGGGGGGTGGGGGGGGAGTTGGGGGGGTGCGGGCCTGGGGGGTGAGGGGGGGCGGGGTGCGCGAGGTGGGCGGCGACGTGCGGGTGGTGGGGGGCGGAGCACGGGCGGGGTGGGGCGCAGCCGGGGCTGTGGGGGGGGGGGGCCGGCGGGCGGGGGTGGGAGGGCGGGGGGGGTCGGGGGGGCGCGGGTGCCGGGGGGGCCGGGGGTGGCCAGGGGGGGGGGCTCGGGGGGATGGTGGTGGGGGGGGGGTGGGCGGCAGGGGGGGCGGGCGGGGGGCGTTGTGAATGGGGGGGGGGGGGAGCGGCAGTGTGGTGGTACTGGCGGTGCGGTGGGCGGGGGGTGGGGGGCCGGGGGCGGGGGCCGGTCAGGGGGGCGGTTGTACGGGGGGTGTCGGGGGGCGGTGGGGGGTGGTGCGGTTCGGCAGTGGGGGGGCGGGGAGGGGGGGGGGCAGGGAGGGTTGCGGGGGGGGGGCTGGGGGGGGGGGGGGAGGGAGGGGGGGGGGCGTTGGGGGTTTGGGGGGGGGTAGCTGGGGGCGGGGCTGAGAGCGGGGGGAGTGGGGGGGGGCGGGGGGGGGGGGAGCGTCGCGGCGCGCGGGGCAGGGGAGGGGGCGAGGCGAGGGGGGAGGGGTCGGGAGGGGGGGGAGGGGGGGGGCGGGGGGGGGTGCGGGGGGGTCTGGGGGGGCGTAGTGGGCGTGGGGGCCAGGGTGAGAGGGGTGGGTGTTGCGCCGGGGGTGGCGGGGGGGGGGCGGTGAGGGCGGGTGGGAGGGAAAGCTGGCCAGCGGGCGGGGCGCGGCGGGGGGGGTTGTTTGTGGGGTGGGGGGGGGGGGGCGGGGGGCGGAGGTGGCGTAGTGGGGCGGACACGGTGCGCTGGGTGCGTGGAGTGGGGGGGTGGGGGGGGGGCGGGAGCCGGGGGGAGGGGGGCGGCGGCGGCAACGGGGGGGGGAGAGGGGGGGGAGAGGGTGGGCGCGGGGGGGGGGGGGCAGATGATGATTTTGCCGTGGTTGCTGGGGGTGGGGGGTGCGGGGGTGGGGGGGGGGGGGGGGGGGTAGGGTGTGTGGGGGGGGGGGTGTTGGCGGGGTGGGGAGGGCGGAGGGGTGAAGGGGAGGGGGCAGGGAGGGGAGGAGGGTGGGGGGTGGGTGGGGCGAGGGGGGCAGGGCGGTGGGGGTGGGGTGGCCAGGGGCAGCCGTGTGGGCGGGGGGCGGGGTGTGGGGGTTGGGGAGGGGGAGCGGACGTGGGGGGGGTGGGGTGGGGGGGGCGTAGGGGAGTGGGCGGGGGGCGGGGGTTGGGAGGTGTGGGTGGTGCGGGAGGGGGGTGCGGGGGGGTGGGGGGAGGGGGCGGGTGTCGGGCGGGGGGGAGGGGAGGGGCGCGGTGAGGGTGGAGGGGTCGGGGGGGGCGGAGCGGGGCGGGGGGGGTGGGGGCGAGGGGGCGGTGGGGGTGTTGGGGGGGAGTGGTTGGGGGAGGGGGGGGGGGGGTGGGGGATGGGGGGCCGCGGGGGGGGGGGGGGTGGGTCGGGGGGGCGGGTGGGGGGAGGAGGGTGAGGGGGGGGGCGGGGGGGGGAGGGGGGCGGCGGGGGGGGGGGTCGAGCGGGTGGGGGGGGGGCCGCGGGGGAGAGGGGAGGGGGGGGTGGGGTGGGGGGAGGGGGGGGCACGCGGGGGGGCGGGGGGTTGGTGGCGGCGGGGGAGGGTAGGGGGTGGGGGGGGCCGGGGGGGGTAGGCAGGGGGAGGGGGGGGGGGGGCGTCGGGTGCAGGTAAGCGGTGGGCGGGCGTCGTCGGGGGGGCGGGGGGTGGGGGGGGGGGGGGGGGTTGGATGGCGGTGGGGGGTGGGCGGGGGGGGGGGGGGGCGAGGGTGGGGGGGGGGGGGGGCGGGGGGGGTAGGGGTGGGGGGGGGGGGGGGGTGGGGCAGGGGCGCAGCAGCGGGCGTGGGGTTGGGGGGGAGGAGGGGAGGGGCGTAGGGGGGTGGGGGGTGGGGGGGGTGGGGAGGGGGGGGGGGCAGGGGGGGGGGGGGGGGGGTATGGGGGGGGGGGGGTGGGGGGGGGGGGGCCGGGAGGGGGCGGGGGCGGGTCGGGGTAGGGGGGGGGGGGGAGGGGGAGGGGGGGGGGCGGGGGGGGGAGGGGGGGGCGGGGGGGGAGGGGCGGGGGGGGGGGGTGGGGGGGGGGGGAGGTGGGTGGAGGGGGGGGGGAGGGGGGGGGGGGGGGAGGGGGGCGGAGAGTCTGGGGGGGGGGGGGGGCGTGGGCAGGGTAGAGTGGGGTTAAGGAGGGGGGGGTGGGGTGGCGGTAGGGGGTGGGAGGAGGGGAGGGGGGGGGGGGGAGGGGGGGGGGGGGGGTGTGGAGGGCGGGGTCGCCGCGGGGGGTTGGACGCGCGGGGTGCGGGGGGGCGCGGGCGGAGGGGGGTGTGGGGTGGGGAGGGGGGCGGCGGGGCGGTGGGGGGGTCGGGCGGTGAGGGGGGGGGGGGCTGGGGGCGAGGGGGGGGGTGGGGGGGGGCGTGGGGATGGGCGGAGGCGGGCGGGGTGGCGGGGGGGGGGGGGGGCGGGGGGGTGGTTGGTGCGGCGGGCGGCGGTGGGGGGTCTGGGGCAGGGGGGGGTGGTGGGCAGAGCGGGTGGTGGGAGGGGTGGTGGGGCGTCAGCGGACGGGGGACGGAGGTGCTGGGCAGGGGGCCGGCCGGCGGGTGGGGGGGGTGGAGGGGGGGTGGGTTGGAGGGGGGGGGGGGCGGTGGGGTGTGGGGGGGCCTGGGAAGGGCGGGCGAGGGGGGTGGGGGGGAGGGGGGGATGTGGGGGGGGGGGCCTCGGGGGCGGTTGGGGTCTGGGGGGGGGGGGGGGGGGGGCCGGTGGAGACCCGGGAGGATGAGGGGGGGCGAGGGGGGGGGGGGGGGGGGGCGGGGGGCTGGGGGGGGTGGAGGGACGGCGTGCGGGGGGGGGAAGGGACGAAAGTGGGGGGGTAATTAGGGGTGGGAGTGTGGGGGGGCGGGGAGGGGGGGCTGGAGACGGGGGGGGAGGGGGGTCGCCCCCCCGGGGGGCGGGGCGGGGCGGGGGGGGTGGTTGTGAAGGGGAAGGAGGGGCGGGGGGCGGGGGGCGAGGCGGAGGGGGGGGGGAGGCCAGGGGGGGCGTGGCAAGGCGGGGGGGGGCGCGGGGCGAGGGACGGTGGGGGGGGTGGGGAAATTTGGGGGGTGGGGAGTTGTTGGGGGGGGAGGGGAGCGAGGCGGTGGGTGGGGTGGGCAGCGGCGGGGGCGTGGGAAGGGGGCGGGGGGTCGGGGGGGGCGGCCGAGAGGGGGGGGGGGGGGGGTTCCTGGGGCCTCTGTCGGGAGAGAGGGGGTGCGGGGGGGCCGACGGGGCGGGGCGGGTAGGGCGGGGGCAGGGGGGGGAGGGGTCGGGCGGGGGTCGCGTGGGGTGGAGGAGCGGGAGAGGTGTGTCAGAAGGGCAGGGCGGCGGCGGGCGTACTGGGGGGGGTGGGGGGGAGGGGGGGTGGAGGGAGGGGAGTGTGGGGGTGGGTGTGGGGGGTTGGGATGGGGGGGGGGGGGACGAGAGGTGGCGGCGGCGGGGGGGGGGGGGGCGGGCCGTGGTGGGGGGGTGTGGGGGGGGATGGGTGTGTGTGGTGTGGCATGTGGGGCTGGGGGGGGGGGGCTGGGGGGGGGGGTTGGGTGGGTTGGGGGGGGGGGCGGCGGGGGAGGGAGGGCGGGCGGCGATGGGTGGTGGGGAAGGGGGGGGGGAGGGCCGGGGGGGGAGGTGCGGGGAGCGGGGGGGGGGGGGGCGGGGGTTGGGGTGGGGGGGCGTGCGCGGGTGAGGCGGGAGGGCGGGGGGGGGGGGTGAGGGCGAGGCGAGGTCGGGCGACGCAGGGGTGCGGGGGGGCGGCGTTGTGCGGGGGCGGGGGGTAGGGGAGGGGGGGGGGAGGCGCGGGGGGGGTGGCCGGGGGGCTGGGGGGTTAGGGCATGCGGGGGGGTTGGGGGCGGGGTGTGGTCAGGGGCGGGGCGGTCGGGGGGGGGAGCAAGTGGATAAGGAATGGGGGCGAGCAGGGCGAGGGGCCGGGGGGGGGGGGGGGGCGGGGGGGGGGGCGGTGGCAGGAGGGGTGCGGCTGGGCTGGTGCAGGGGGCGGGGGGGTGGCGGGGGGCCTTGGATAGGAGGGGGCGTGGGACAGGAGGGGGGGGGCGGAGGAGGGGGGGGGGGGGCGGAGAGGTGGAGGGGGGGAAGGGCGGAGAGGGGGGGAGTGGGTAGGGGTTGGGCGGGGTGGAGGGCCAGGTCGATGTGGAGGGGAGGGAGGAGGGTGCCGGGCAGAGGGGAGTGGCGGGGGAGGTGGGGAGGCGGGCGCATGATGGGCGGGGGTTGGGGGGGGGGGGGGGGGAGCAGACGGAATGGGGGAGCGGGGGGGGGGGGCGGGGGCCTCGGGTCGGGGGGGGGGTGGGGGCCAGGGGGGGGGGGGGTGGGGTGGGGGGGGCGGGGGGGTTCGGGGGGGGGATAGTATGGGCGGGGACTGCGGGCCGACTTGTGGCGAAGGGGTGGGGAGGGGGGTGATGTGGAGGGAGGGGCGCGGGGGTGCGTGCGGGGGCGGGTGGGGAGTGGCGTGGGGGCCGGCGGGGGGGGTGGGGCGGGGGGGCGGGGCGAGCGGGGGCGAGGACAGGGGAGAGGGGGGGGGAGTGGGGGTTGGGCGGGCGGGCGCCGGGGGAGCGCGGCCGGGGGGGGTGGTGGTGGGGGGAGGGGGTGGGGGGGTGGGGGTGGGGGGGGGGGGCGGAGCGGCGGGCGGGTGCGGGGGGAGGGGGTGGGGGGGGGGAGGGGGGCGAGCGCGGGGGAGGGGCGGGCGTGCCGGGGGGGGGGGGGGGACAAGGGGGCGGAGAAGGGCGGGGGGGGGGGGGGGGGGGGGAGTTGCGGGGAGGGGGGGAGCCAGGGGGGGGGCGGGGGGGGCGGGGAGTTGGGGGCAACGGGGGGGGGGTGGACGGGGGGGGGTACGGGGGTGGGCGCGGGGGCGGGGGAAGGTGGCCGAGGGGGGGGGGGGTGGGGTGGGCCCGGGGTGCGGGGGGAGGGGTGGCGGCGGGTGGAGGATGCAGGGAACCGCGAGTTTGTTTGTGTGGGCGGGGGTGGAGGGGGGCGTGGGGAGGGGGGGGGTACTGATGGGCGGGGGGACGCTGGGGGGGGTGGGGGGGGAGGGCGGGCCTGGGGGAGGTGGTGGGGTCGGGTGCGGTGAGGTGTCGGGGGGGGGGGGGTGCGGGAGCGGTACCGGTCGGGGGGGGGGCTGGGGGGGAACGGGGGGGGGGGGGGGGGGGGGGGGGGGGGTGGGCGGGGTAGGCGGGACGTGGCGCGGGGGGGCGGGGGGTGGGGGCGGTGTGGAGGGGGGGGGGTGGCTGGGTATGAGTGGGGGGGGGTTCGACGGGAGCGTGAGGGGCGGGGGGCGGCGTGGGGGCGTGCGGGGGGGGGGGGGGGGGCGAGGGGGGGGCGGGAGGGTGGGGGGTTACGGGGGGGGGCGCGGGGGGGTGGGAGGGGGGGGAGGGGGGAGAGGTGGAGGGGTGGGGGACTAGACCGAAGGGGTGGGGGCGTGGCAGGGCGGGGAGGATGGGGGCGGGGGGAGGGGGTGTGGTCGGGAGGGGAGGGGGGTGGGTAGTGTGCGTTGGGCGGAGGGGGGGGGGGGTGGCAGGTATGGGGGGGGGGGGGGGGGGGGGGGGGGGGCGGGGGGGGGGGGGTGGGGGGAGGAGGAGCGGGGGGGGGGGGGGGGGGTGGGGCGGGGGGGTTGGGGGTGGGGCGGCGTGACAGTGGGGGGTGGGGGGGTCGGGGGGGCGGGGGGGTGGGGGGGGCGGTGAGGGAGGGATGCGGGGGGGGGGGTTGGACTGTGTGGGCGGTGGGGGGGGGGCAGGTGGGGGGGATGGGGGGGGGGGCCGGGGGGTTAGGGGCCGGGGGGGGGGGTCGGTGGAGGGGGGGGCGGGTGGGGGGGTTGGGGGGGGGGGGGGAGTTTTGGGTTTAAGGGGGGCGGGTGGGGGGGGGGGATCGGGGGTGGGGGGGGGTGGGAGGGGGAAGTGGGAAGGGGGCGCTGGGTGGGGGGACTGGGGGGTGGTGGGGGGGTGCGGGGGGAAGGGGGGGGAGGGGGGGGGGGGGGGAGGGGGGTGGGGTGTTTTTTTAAGGGGTGTGGGGGGGTGGAGGTGGTGGGGGGGGAGCGGGGGGGGTGGGGGGGGGGGGGGGGGGTGTGGGGGGAGGGGGGGGGGGTGGGGGGGTGGGGGGGATTAAGTGGGGGTATGGGGGGGGGGGTGGGTGGGGGGGGGGGGGGGGGGTTGGGGGGGTTATTTTTTTTGTGTGGGGGGCGGGGGGGGGTGGGGGGGGGGGTGGATATTTGGGGGGGGGGGGGTATGGGGGGGGGGGGGGGGGGGTAACGGTGGGGGGGGTGGGGGGTGGGTGGTGGGGGGGGGGGGGGGGGTGGGGGGGTGGGGGGAATGGATAAATCTATTAGATGTTTTTAGATGGAACCTACTGTTAATTGAAACTATTGAGTCAAGAGAGTAAAAACATCATGACATGAAACATTGAGACGAGAGACGAATATCTTTTAATTATTTGTTGTTCGCATTCAGTCATTACAAATGAAAAATTGTAAATATATTTAAGAGTGGAGACAAATATCCAGAAACTCTGAAATGAACCACCTACTTCAATAACTTCACTAATTTGAAAATATACTTAGATGCATCATAGAATGGACATTATATTTCAAATTTGCTAATAATAAAATAAATTTCACGCAGACTGCTCATTACAGCTGAAGCGGTGTTAATTCCACCTGTCACCTGTCAGAGATTCTTAAACATGTCTATAGGAAAAACAACAAAAGCACTGGTATAGGTCTGGTTATGCGAGGTGCTGACTATACTGATGCATACAGCTGAGGATTAATCCACTTAGTACTGTCAGATCAATATCTTTAAACAACAAAAGCAATGGTATTTAAGTTACTGACCATGTGTTTTTCAAGATTCTGCTCAAAAGGGTTTTGGCCAGATGCCCAGTGAATGGTGGCAGTGATATTACTGCAGTCAGTTAAAAATAATATACGTTTAATTTCTATTAGAATGTCACACAAAAATAACAATTGTTTGCAAATAAGTGTCGTGGTGGCTGGACGTATGAAGTCTGGATCATCATTTCAGTATGTTGAAATATTTTTCTATGACGGGAATTACTTCTTAAACTATTAATAATAGTTTACCCTTTAACAATTGCCACAAAGTAGACAATTTTTAATGTCTTGCCTGCGGTAAGCAGTGGGATTAAGTAAGTTTAGTATAATTTCATGCTGAATTTAATATGGTCATGAACAGTCGTCATCCTCGTCATCGTGGAACTAAAGGGTTCGGAAAAACCAAGGTAAGCTCTACTTTGTTTATCCTTAATAAACACAACAAATAGCTCCGGCAAATTGAGGTGAAATTGGCCCTATACGTATACATTATTTACCAATATTTAACCGTGTTCTCAAGCAATATTTTGTGCAATTTTGAGCATATTGGTTAGGGACCTCACAGACTGCAGGGAAATGAAGTCTGTGGGAATAGTTCCAGGTGAAATTTTGCGCTGCCTTGGAATAAATGTAACTGATTTCAAAACACGGATTCTCTGGAAGCCAACTATATGTGCACTATTTCTCACCTGAGAAATCGACTTTAGAGTTCCAAACAGACAAAGGACACATTGAGTCATGTGCACTGTGCAAGAGGCTAAGTGGTGATGTACGAACTTCCAAATTTGGATGTACTAATAGAGTTACATTCTTATATTACCTATGTATTGTACTACATCATCAACCTCCATGGTATGACCACACGAACAGATATCTTAACGGGCGTGTGGGCCCGCTCGCGGGGGACATGTGGGTGGGTTCTTACACTGCCGGAATTTGCAAAAGAAGTTGGTTGGTTTAAAACCATGGCCATAGCGAATTTAGAGAAAAAGACAGAGCTTCAGCTAAAACATTTTCTTGCATTATATCTGCATCTCAAATTATATATACTTGCACAATTGTTACGATTATTTGTCTTAATCCCTCATCTACCGAAGGGAGGGTGGTTACCACCCCCCCCACCCCCCCCCTTTAAGTTTTCCCCGGCTTGCTAAACCCCCCTTTTTTGGTACATTTCTCCAATGGATATTATGATCAAAATGAATATAACGAAAGGTGCTGGAATCACAAAAATGCACCCTTTAATGTAATTGTCAATTGACAATTTCCGTCTCTTTAAATCCAAAAACCAACATCCACAGGGTATGGGTGGTAAGTACAGGGTGATCCAAAAAGTGATGGATAGGGGGGATACCAAATGAGTACCACATGCCTAGAAGTAGTCACAATTGATTTAATGTAAAGTTCGCATGTAGTAAAATGGTCAATTTCAAGACACACACAGGGGAGGAAAATTCAAATTTTTGAAAAATGGTTAGGCATATCCGAGTTTCATGCGAGTGTTTTTTTTTGGCCTCTACTTGAGGGAAATACTAGTTTTATATTAATGAGAGCATGTTCGGTACTATTAATAAATGGTTTGAATGACTACAATTGCGAAATATCAATTTGTTCCCACCCTACATTCAGTATTTTAATACTTTCGCAACATATGACGTCATAGTGACGTCATAATGGAAGTGTTGGTACTTATTTTGATACCACTGGTGGAAAAGAAGAAGAGAAGAAACTCCTAAGATACCGTTGGGTTACCAAATTAAGAAATCGGATGTTCAGTAATGAAAATCACAGGGGGTAGTACCACGTCCCCATTCGAGAGTTGATGGCTCAGGTAGACAAGGTTAAACAGTTCTTTGATTATTACATTTGTACAGGACACGTGAATTCGAATTTCGTAAAACAGCAGAAGATTGATATTTTTGTTTTTCTGCTAAGAGAGATCACCTACAATGAATATAATGATCTTTTTATAAACTCCAATATTTTTCTTCAAAAGCAAAGATTGAATAACTCAGATAAAACAAAAATGCAAGCTTTAGATTATTTTTCTTACTGCATGGGTCCTGATGACATCATTACAGTTACAAGAGCAACGAGTGTTATTTTTACCAATACACTATTCTGTAGATTGCATAATACCACTGTTCCTTGATAGGTACGTACCTTATTTGATGTTTCTCTAACTTAGCTGCATGTCTTTTGATTACCATTGAAACGTCCTATTTTGAGACAGTTTAATCTCAAATCTGTTCTATCATTAGATCATCCCTATAATTAATACATCGCGTATCATCATCAATCATCACAAAAATATCATAAGATTTCATCTCAAAGAGCAAAATTCATAATGCATCACTCGAATTTTTAACTGGCGAAAAAGCGTGCAATAATCAGTCCGATCACAGGAATAGAGCTGGTTGTAACGCTTGAGGTATTGGATCTTAACTCTTTCTGATGCGGCAAAATCCAGGGCTAAAGCATAACAGAATTTCACCAGAAACCAAAATATTGCAATTGACTGCTAATTTACAAATTGGTTTTTAAGAAATTAATTGGCCAAAGATAAAAATGCATTTTCATAAAAATTAGTATTTTGCTGATTTAAAAATAGTGAGGGCAAAGGCTTTCAATAATTGGGAACGTTTGCGGGGAATTGATGGCAAGCAGTTTAACTGTCGAGTAGTGACAATCAAGCTGGCGCGCATCTGGCGTTAATACAGGAGATAAAGAACAATCGCTAAATGCCATCTTAAAAACATTGAAGAAACGTGAGGCATGAGCCGATAAGATCGTAATCGTTCATGTCTTTTTGTTTCACAATAACTAGATCTAGATACAGATTGCTTTGACCGCCTGCATATACAAAATTGGTTATCCTTAGGGTGTCCACCAAAATCATAGGGGCATTTTGCAAATCCCCCCCCCCACCCCCCACAACAGGTACAACGGAATGGAATGAAATAATTATTAAAGGCAGCACTTGTTGGGTGGGATCAGTTGGCCAGAATCTTAATTTATGTAAATTCATTAACGGTCCCTTTGTTAATTATGCTGCTAAGATCATTACTTATCTCTTTCTCACCCCGCATTCCATAAAAACTAATAATTGCCAAAAGTACGCGCGTAATGCATAAAATATCATCCAAATGGTCCGATAAAAGGTTGAAATTGGGACCCCATTAGTGATAACGATGGTAGATAAGGGCCTTTAGTACAAATGTTAATATCATTAACCCTTTGTACACGCTGCTTGTGCCGTTGATGATTATGATTACGGACAAATGACACAGAAGTTGAAATTGCATAACGAAAACGGGGATTTTTAGATTATTGTTGCTTGTTACAAGGTACGGCAGGTGGTAGATGAAATTTTCGATTTACATGCTAAAAAGGTAAGAATAGAGTAAGGAATGAGTCTATCGACTCTATTGCAGTAGATTTTGTTAATCATCTTGCAATATGGTCATCAGGACTGTTTTCTGTTGTTTGTTCATTGCACCAATGTTGCAACGGAAATCCCGGACAGACACGTTGCCCCGGTGTCATAAATTACAGTGTCGGTGTGACTGAGTGTCCCACTGTCATATAATACAGTGTCGTGTGACTGAGTGTCCGTTGAGTGCTGTACGGATCTTGCTCAGCACTGTACCCAAAATGTTCTCGCCTACAAGGTCACGGGTTATTCCGTTCATGTTGCTATGGTACCTAGGACACTCTCTCATGGGAGATTTTTTACAGGGAGGACAGGGAACCACAATGATTAAAGTGTCATGGGGGAGAGAGTAAGGGAGGTTCCCCTCGGAAAATGATGCGATTGAACTCCAGGTCCATATAGGGGACTTGACGACTCTACACAGTACCCTCCGAAGGACGGAGATGCTTTCACCGATTCGTGTGCCTCAATTCAATGACCGGGAAGAGTCATTTAGTCTTAAACAATTAATAATAATATATAATAATGAATAATAATGGGAAACTTTAATAAAGCGCCCAGACACTTTGTACTGTACACTTACTGTCATCCAAAAACATTCGGAAACCATGCCCTATCTATTTTGGGTGTAAAATACAGAAATATACCGTATCATACTAATAGCACAAGTGAAACACCTTATCCAAAGATACAGAAATCGGAAACGGAGATGGCAGGGCATGTATCCATCCAGAACCAGGCAACAATTTGTGGACGAAAAGGCCTTCCAGAACGGCAACCAATACAGGGAAAAGGAAAAAGGAAGACAGAAACAAGCTAGTTTAGTTGTGCTGGGATTTTAGGAGATTTACCGAAGGGTTGCTTTTAAAAAGCCAGGCTTTGTGATTCCAATTCTCTTCCCCAAACGTACCTTCTCAAAAGTAAAGATTGTTGTATCGTGCTAAACCGTTGGTCTAAAATTCATTACCCTATGTGTTTTGCTGGATAAAGCATTACCTCGTCATGAAAACGCATCATCATAATCACAATCCGGATATTAGCTTTTGTACAGTGTAACTTGCACATACGTATTCGTCCATGATATTTATCATTTTTCAACATTTGCAATGCATACCGCGGTTGAACCCTCCCTATTTAAATACTCGGAAGTGCGCATTGCAAAATGGAAATCATCAAAAAGTCATGCTGCTTTCCGTTTTAAATCCCATAATGTTTTAGAAAGTGCAAGAAATAATTATTTACCACTCAAACTAAACATCCATTTGAATTACATAATAAGTGAAAGGAATACGTTGGAAGAGATTAGACTCGCCCTCAAAGGGCATCATGGGGTAGCGGCGTGGGAAATGAAACAGCATCGACAACACGCTAGGCAGCTTTAGATGCGGTGAAGAGCGTGTGCTTGCTATAATTCTTTTGCTCATACATCGTAGAACAAAACATTTTCCCTTTCGCATAGTCTGTGTGTACGACCCTTGTAATTGTATTCCTCTACTAATGAAAAGATAAACACCGGGTACTATCAGCTAAGGGACCAACTTTTCGGTTCTGCGAACCTCTCTGAGTCACCCCCCCCGCCCATATCCCACGACCTCATAAAACCGAGTCTTTGGCAAAGACTATTCCGCATACAGTAACAAAAACGTGTACATACTAACGTAATTGACAATGTATTGGACAGAGCATACCGTAGGTTACCCCACCTAAAGGTGTAGCTTAGAGCAAAGGAAGCCAAACAAAACACTCTGCGTTTGGGGAGGAGCAGCACTTAAGGATGATTTCCCAATACTGTTACAGGTCGCGCAAGCGGCTTATTACCAGCGCTTCCAAGTCGTACCATCGGGATATTGTTAAATGATCTATTGAACCATAAACAAAAATGAGGGTGCTAGGCCACGAAGGGAACCTTTAAATTTCTGAGCCAACTAAATGAATAGGTTGAATATTTTAACTTATTCTAAAACAATATTTTATTCTGGAATAATTTTTCAATGAATCTCACGTTGTTTTAAAAGGTCGACCATAACCACTGTCATCTACGGCTGTTTTCTTCCTCCGCAGGTCCGCGTCCCGTTTTCCTCCCCTAGTTAAGACACCGTTCAAACACTGAATACGCGGTTTAATGAACTGCCTGAAAACCGTCAGACATTGAAGGTTTGCGTTGTGGACCCCCCATTAAAATACTTTTGAACGAAAATTTCGTGTTAGTTTACGCTTGTTATGTGATCGTCTAATTAAAGAAAAGTCATGTAGAAACTGTAGGGAGAAATATATTAAATACAGGGCTACACGTGGGCAAAAGAAAAGAATATATGACTTGAAGAAGAGTACCCACTATATTTGAAGACCACGAATAAATTCTTCGCAAAGAGTAAATGGGACATTACTAAACACAGTTGATTCGATT
>JAMKCH010063782.1:0-17610 GCA_023653785.1 Ophioderma brevispina
ATATGCTCGTCCACATACTTATCAATGTATGATATAGCTATATATGATCAAATTGGTGTCCTTCATCTAGAAAATCACAATAGTGAAAACTCCGGATCCGGAATTTTTGTTATACGCAGTAACCTGGGTTACTATATTTTGAGCAATTAAACGAAACGAAACAGAGCACCCACTCGTTTCCACGTTTATAGTCCAAGATAAATAGATAAACCCCCGGAAATAAATGAGCCATAGCTGAATTTTTCAGGATAGTTTCTTGATGTTGTGCGAAGCAACATATGAAAAGTCCCCAAGTTTCCCCTTGTGATAATTGAGGAATAAGGGGGTAAAATTTGTACAGTGGGCCAAATTTTAAAATGTTCCATTTGTGTTCAAATATATGTCATTGTTTGTGTCGTTTCATAAGGATTAAAAAAGGTATAATTTGCCCTATCTACGGCTTATGGTGAATTAACTAAACTCCTCAAAAAAAGTTTGGAATTTTCTTTCAGACATGTATTTGTCATGTAATTGAACATTGTATTACACTCTTTTGCACATTAGTGGAAAGCTCAGGTTTTCCTCTGTACAATGACACCAGAATCATTATAATTGATTTATTCAGGGTTGAGTGACACTCATTTGAATACTGGTAGGTCTGAAAAAGAAAGTGCCAAAAAAAAAAAAAAAAAAAAATCAGATTTTGGGACTATTTTAGGCCAATTTTGAGCTCCAGAAAAGAAAAAAAAAAGAAAAAAAGAAAAAAATCGCCCGACCGACCGACCCTACTCGAAAGGTCCGCTCGCCCGTAAAACAGGGTTTTTTTTTCGTCGCCTAAGGGGGTAAAGTTTGTACAGTGGGCCAAATTTTAAAATGTTCCGTTTGTGTTCAAATATATGTCATTGTTTGTGTCGTTTCATAAGGATTAAAAAAGGTATAGTTTGCCCTATCTACGGCTTATGGTGAATTAACTAAACTCCTCAAAAAAAGTTTGGAATTTTCTTTCAGACATGTATTTGTCATGTAATTGAAAATTGTATTACACTCTTTTGCACATTAGTGGAAAGCTCAGGTTTTCCTCTGTACAATGACACCAGAATCATTATAATTGATTTATTCAGGGTTGAGTGACACTCATTTGAATACTGGTAGGTCTGAAAAAGAAAGTGCCAAATTTCAATACCTCAGTTTAAGAGTTACACAGGGTTACACAGCTTATGTTGATTAGGTTTGCTTTGAACCCGGGTCTTTGACTAGGAAAATATCTCAGAGAGGTCATTCAGTATCTCATCATGCCACGAGTATCAGATGTACAGAAGGCTCGTGCCATGGGGCAAATTGAAGCTGGCATATCCCAGAATCAAGTTGTAGCCAATATTGGGGTAAACCTTAGTGCTGTATCAAAAATGGAAAACAAAATTCCGTGCAAACTGGTAATGGGAAGGTGAGATCCAGAAACGGTTGTCCTCGGGCAAGAACACCCCAGAAAGACAGGTTTATCTCTGCTCTTCGGAATTGGAGATTGTCTTCCAGAAATTTACAGGCACGGTTTGTGGGGCAGTATTGACACAAGTCCAATCTGAGAGAATGGTAACTTGCTAAGAAGCCAGCAATGACAGCCCTTCACCCTCAGACCCAGTTAAGGTGGTGTCGGCAACACCGGTAGTGGAATTTAAACATGGTGACAGAAATTCATGTTTTCAGATGAATGCAGATTTGTCTTCGGAAGTTGGATGGTAGAGTTAAAGTTTGGAGGGGACGTGGTGAAGTTTCACTGTCTGTTGCATTGTAAGAGTGACAGCTTTTGGTGGAGGCAGCCCTGATAACTGAGAAGACAAGACTTGTTGTTATTGACGGCAACAACGCTGTCGTTTTCGCGGACAATATTCTAAGGCCGTTGACATCTCTTATGTCCTCAATCTGGAACGATATGCAGTACTCCGAGACAATACTAATGCCCGTCCGTATCATGCTATGATCGTCAATGAGTAACTTGAGAATGAAAGGGTTAAGAAAAACGTCAGTAGCCTGCCATCAGCAACTCACCAAATTGGGCACATTCTGTTTAACCCAATACTCTTAATTTAAGCAACCCTATGTTGAGTACAGGTACTGAAATTTGGCACTTTCTCTTTCAGACCTACCAGTATTCAAAGGATTGTCACTCAACCATGAAGAAATCAGTTCTTGTTATTTTTGTGGCATTGTACAGAGGAATAACTGAGGTTTTCACTGATATGCAATAGAGCGTAATAAAATTTCAAATTAAAATGAGAATACATGTCTGAAAAAAATTTCCAAACTTTTTTTGAGGAGTTTATATGGAAATAACGGTTCAAGGTCATACTGTGGGTTAAGGCTTAGAATGCTCGGATTCTTTTCAAAAGCGTATCCATTTGTTCGTCTCGTTGTGCATAAAATAGAAATACATATTAAAACAGTTCAAATAATTTCCTTGCATAGTTATAATGCCCATTATGACAGATTACTACAGGGTCTATGGAAGGTCACAAGCTGCTGCCCTATAAGGTCAATATTGAACAGATGTAGATGGAGTAATTGATTATTTTTCACTATAATATGACCGTACAACATTTATAAGTAATTTGGAATTATTTTGATTAAAATTGTACTGTTTTGAAAATTTGACCCCACAATGACCTTGTTCCTGTATTTCTAGACATAAAGGTAAAATATTTGACAAACTATACAGGGTGTCCCAAAATAAATGCAATCCTCGCAGTCGGTGCTATAATTTCAAAATTACTGAGATTTATTCAAATTTTATAACATATTCTGATTGACGAACTTGTTTCGTACATCCTGTCCATTTTTTGTCCGATACGGTTCACTAGTTTTGAAAACAAAGGCTATTATGTAACCCGCTGTCAAATTACCCCATTCCAAGTTTGTTTTAGATCGTTGAAACAAGTTCACCTTGAAAAGTGGAATAAAATGTCTTTCAACTACAAAAATCTCCTGGTACTAATCCTGTTTGTTTTTAAAAAATAAATTACTAAAATATTTGTCGTTATTGTTTTATTATATCCACGGTCTTTTATTGTCTGTACAGTATTTTGCTCTACTCATATTTATAATAGTAACTTATAGCGACTTGGCCAAAATTTATCTCCAGTTGGTCTGCCAAATCCGAGTGAATAATGTAAATTGCAGCGGAGGGATTAAATACCAAATGAATGGAAATGGTTGGGCTATAATTTCAAGATTTTTAAAATGTTGAAATGTTGCGAGATATCTGTACGGTCTATCCTTTTCTCAACATACTGTTCAAATTTCATCTGATTTGCTTCACTGTTTTTTTAGAACAAAGGCGATTACGTAAGTAAGCCACAAAAGTTTGACTGGTGAATACACAATCAAGGCATGCTTAAGTACGCAGGTGCTGGTTTTTGTTTTTCTCCTGTCTTTCTTTATCCTTACTTTACTTAAGTTTGGTTCATTTAACCCAGTAAACTAAATATTTTAATATTAAAAGCATTTAAAGATAACATGTCTTTGACAAATAAGGGAAATGGTCTCTGTTTACAATGACAACTGACATTCTGTTTGATGTAGGCCTAACTCAAGTTTGGTTTTCAGTGGTTTATTTGTGTTGTTTGTTCTGTCTATCAAATGGTCCATATTATAACATATTATATCATATGGTCTTCAACATCCATTCATACCATTTCCGTTCATTTGGTATTTAATCCCTCCGCTGCATTTTGCAATACTCACGCAGATTTGTCAGACACACTGAAGATAAAACATTTAAGTTTGGCCAAGTTGCTAAGTTAGGCCTATTATTCTCAATATGAGTAGAGGAAAATACTGCATAGGCGATAAAAGACCATGGATAATACAATAACGACAAATATTTTAGTATTAAAAAAAAACAAAAGACAGGATTAGTACCAGGAGATCTTTTTAGTTAAAAGACATTTAATTCAACTTTTCAAGGTGAACCTGCTTCAACGATCTACCGCAAACTTGGAATGGGGTAATTTGACAGCGGGTTGCATAATAGCCTTTGTTTTTAAAACTAGTGAATCGTATCGGACAAAAATTGGACAGGATGTACGAAACAAGTTCGTCAATCTGAATATGTTATAAAATTTGAATAATTGTCAGTAATTTTGAAATTATAGCACCAACTGCGAGGATTGCATTTATTTTGGGACACTCTGTACATTTTCTTAATCAGTGAGACGAGAAGAATACAATAGTCAATGATTTAGCTCATTTGAATCATTTAAAATTGTTTACCCTTGTATAAACCTTACTCCCTTATTCCTCAATTAGCGCAAGGGGAAAACTTGCTCCTCATAACATAAGAAAACTATCCTGAAAAAAATCAGCTATGACCTATTTATTTCTGCCTTCTGGCTACACGGATCCTAGTTCCTGGACTATTAATTCCGTCATTTTTCAAGGTGTATGTACAAGACAGAATAAAGCGTGTAATCCATGGGGTACACCTGTTATACGTACATACATTTTTACTACATCAAAACAAAAAAGTCAATTCATCACAGACTTTGGAATTGAACATTTTAGTTCTAGTTGACTATATCTAATTAAGACACAAATAAATATACTTCGAAATCTCTGAAGTCATTCTTTGAATCCTGACGTCAAGCCGAACCGAATTGGGAATTTAATGAGGTAATTAAGACACAAACAATGATAATTAATAGTTCGTTGTCTTGTCAAGTCTATTGTAGAACCACATATTTTCCTTCGTCTATACCACATTTGCTTACTGTGATACGAAATAAGTTGTCAAAATACGAATAGAGATTATTTTGAATATTGTAGTATAAGAAATAAATGTTAACCCCTCGTCCTCCGGAGCCATACTTGTAACACGTTCCCCAAAAGGTGGGGGTGCAATCTCCATTATAATGTCCATAACACACAAATCATGTAATTTGGGTATCAAATTGAAGGTGTATTATATGGTCTGTATAATTACATATTTTCTTGATGTGATATTTTGTGAAATCACGATGACGTCATATATAAGTAAACAATGTCAATAGGAGAAATTTATATATTATTCGCATGTTCAATGATGCATGCAGCGTCTGTCTTGAATGTTAGAAACTTTGTTTTGACATTTTCTTTCTGTGGTTGTTTCAGGAGTTCTCCAAAAAACATACGCCAATCTAAAATTCCAATAACGTTTGTCAAAAGCGGTAACATATAGTTGGTAACCATTACACAGAGCCGTTAAGCAAAATTAATTACGTGAAAAATACACAGAGGGTAGTTTTCCCCTCCCGTTTTTTCGAAGGACAACGGTTAAAAATATTAAATTGGTTCAATTTTTAAAACGTTCTTTAGTTTTCAACCAAATTAAAGGGATTAGCAGCGATAATGCGAGAGAATCGAAAAAATGTGGAAATGCATGTGTTTAAGTGTGTACAATTCCATATAACTGTTTTAATGTAGAAACAAACCACCAAATAGTGAAAAAATTAAGTATTTGAGGAAATTTGTCATACCGTCTCCCGCAAATAGACATACAGCGAAGGCGTCTCAAAATCTGCACTAAACAGCTGATTGTGGTTTACACCAGTACAGAATGAACAAAGATCAATAATGTTTGTGTTTGAGGACAAACTGTACAGGTCATGGTGCACAATATATTACGCTTATAAATCTGGGATATTCACCGGGAAAGGCTTTTTGATCTCAAGTCGGAATTTTGATACGCACGTATAGAAATTACAGAATCAGGTAAAAAGTACTGCCTTGCCTTTAATACACGGATTTCAAGCCAACCACTTGCAGGTTATGTTCGCATATCCATGCCAGTAACGAAAATATAAAAATATGAATTTTGATGATTTTTTCGATGTTTCGGATTAGCAAATCGCTGCTAATCCCTTTAAAATAACATAACGAGCCTATAAATCTTCTTCCCAAACAAACTAGCCTTTCATCAAGACTTTGATTTAAAGGTGCAACAAGAGATTTCAAGTCATCTATATTATCTGTGAGTGTAGAGATTTCATAGACAATCATTAGACTTTTATTTGGCTACAGAAATAACTTAAAATTAAAATAAAAGGTGATTTGTATATGCTTATATCAATACAAACATAGGCTGAATTTCCTAGTTGCTCCTATAGACAATTAGAAATTTCACAATGTTTATACCAAAGAAACTGTTTCAGTTTAATCCTTTCAGATGGGGGTAATTTTGATAGAAAGCTTTACACGAATGCAAAAATCAGAGTTTTTAACATTTTTAGAGACACTTGTTATTTGAAATCTCTTGTTGTACCTTTAAGGATGGTGTCAAGGATAGTGTTTTTGTTTTTACACGAATTTCTGTTTTTGCACTATTTTAAACATGAACATGTGTTCTACCAACAAAGATTATTCACTGCAGACAACCCTGTCCTGGTTTTTTTTGCCAATTTAAAACAGCTATTTTGACCATTTTAAGTCACAAAAAGCACATGGTCTTAACGGCGGGAATTTAAGCACACTTTACGCCGTCAATCACAACTCGCAGCATCGCGTCGTGCGGTTAATTTTACTGCGTACACTGTTAAAAAATTTCCGTAAATTTACGGAAATTTCTGGCAGCAGTATTTCCAGACATTTTTAGGGTAAATTTACAGCAATTTCTGTCAATTAACGGAACTTTGACAGTAATTTTACAGAAATTTGTCTCATATTACGGAAAAAATGTGTATTTTAACAGAATTTTTCCGTAATTTAAAACCAAAAAAAAATCCGGAAATATTGCTGCCAGAAATTGTTAAAATATTTCCGTAAATTAACATTTTTTATGTTTTTTGTTTTTTTATTCTTATTGTTTTCTAAAACAGATTTTCCGTAAATTTACGGAAATTTGTTTTCCTAATTTACGGAAATTTTTAACAGTGTAATGAAGCGGACGCGTTTAAATTTAGTTTTGCGCGAACGCATCTTGTAAAAATCGAAAAATATTTGAAAATATAAACAAAGCGGTAATTTAGACCAGATGGAACTTCTTTTTCTTCTGATTTCTTGAGTTAGAGGCAAAAAATGTTTGATGTTATAGTGCATAAAGATGCATTTCCATCAATTGCATAACATACTCAAGTTTGAAGTTCAAAGATAAATCTATTTGAGAAGGGGGTTAGGGGTTAAATCGCGTAAAAGTCACTTTTTTACTAAAACACGGATTTTCTCAATGTTCAATTTTGGCGAAATTTTGCAAATTTTCAGACAGTATAACTTCCAAAATACTGAAGTAAAAGATAAGGTTTAACTTTCATGCGATAGCAGTCGGTCTACTCTAGGAATTGTTTTCTCAATTTTTAATTTTTCAATTTCTAGTTAAAGATATTCTTCAATATATACTCAAAGTCACGCTTTTTAACCATTTTAATTAATTTTTCGAAAACCAAGCTCTATTTTTTAAAAAAATGAGAAAACTGTACCTGGACAATTGTGTCCTGTTTATTAAAAATAATATGAGAAATCATGAAAATTCAAATTGTTTTTGTTACGCTGTCTGAAAAATTTGGGGCAAAATCTCGCTTGTTTTAGTATGTTTCTCAAAATGTTACAAGTTTCACATTTAATCTGAGGCCTAATCGGATTCCATTGTCTAATTTACTTCCTAGAATGTTACTTTTACATATCCATAGTCCAATATTTGCAAAGTTACAAGCCAGAATAGACACCCAGAAACTTAGGGATACTGTCTTAAGTTTGCTACGATCCCTAGCTCCTGTAAAGCTCTTAAAATAATTTGCTGGGGTCATTTGTCCAATAATGTCTTCTCATGGGTTTTTCCTGATTTTTCATTATTAACGCACAAAACAGGATTCATACTGCGTAGGCATTTAAGTACATTAAGTTGGTAGTGATTACTAAGGCTTTGCTCCAGTAGTGCGCAGCGCAACCGTCTATATGATAACCCAATAGGGTTTTTGCGCAGTATTTGAACAAAATAGACAATTATTACACTCTTATGGGTTTTATTCACTGTAAGTGTGATCGTTTACTTATTATTCCGCACAACAAAGGACCTTTTTGGGCGATTTACTTTTAAGTACCTTAATTGAATGTCTCGACCGACCAAGCTACGTTCTTACGAATATCAAAAATGTTTTCAACTGTTTCCTTCCGAGGTCCTAGACCTATCACTTGAGAGCAAATTGAAGGCATTTCATATTTCCTTGAAAATGTCTGTGCCACTATATCATGGGGAATTATAGGTGGCTTTGGGTTTCTTTTTATTTCAAAAAATACTTTGTCTCCCTTTTAAGGTCACTCTGATTTCAGATACCATTAATTTTGCAACGTTTGACATCGTCATGAATTTAAGTGTTACTTTTCACAAATTGAATTTCTTCATTGTTTGCAAATAAAAAATAAATATAAACTAATTAAAAAAATAAAAACAAATACAAACAAATTAAAAATAAATAACTTACAAGTAAAACAAATTAAAACTAAATAAAATTACAAATAAACAAATTAAAATATTAAATTAAAAATAAAACTCGGCTCGTGACAAATTCGGCTCGTGATAAATGGCTCGTGTGCGTGTTAAAAACCTCACCGCGTGGTGCGTGTTGCAACGTCGCCGCGTGTGTGTGTGGTACAACTCGCCGCGGTTGTGTGGTCAAACTCGCCTAGTGGATGAGCCAGACCTCAAAGTACCTTATTGTTTCACACCACCTGAGGCGCAAAGATGCACTTCAAATCATGCATTTTCCCCTCATGTTCGAGTTTTCATCACCCGCGCGTGTGTATCGAGTTTTCCTCGCCATATGTCGAGTGTGGCAGCGTTATTTCGATTTTACAAATACAGCGCTATATGTCCAGTTTGGCCTCTATACTCGAGTTTTGCTCTCGATATGGTGGAGTTTGACATCAATCATGTCCAGTTCAAAATCTCGACATGATTTTTTCTCAACATGAAAAAACTCGCATGATTTTGTGTATTGTGTAAAAAAAATCATCGTCGAGTTTTGATCTTGTTGAGAAAAAATCATGTCGAGTTTGCTCATCTTTAAAGAAAATCACATGTCGAGTTTTGCTCCTGTTGAGAAAAAAAAATCGTGTCCAGTTTGCACATGCTGAAAAATAAATTCCCGTTTTTTTTAAAACTCGCATGATTTATTCTGGACCTGATTTATTCTGGAAGATTTATGAAACTCGGCACATAGATTTCAAACTGGATAGGCAGCCCTATAAACTCGACATATAGCGGGGTAAACTCGAATACAGCGCATAAAACGCCATGATTTGAATACTGGGAGCTGCCATACTGATACTAGGGGTTCCTAATCCCATGACTACATAACATGTCTGATGGCCAGCTGTAGGGGTAGCTTAGCCGCTAGGGGCTCGCAAAAGATTATACAGATGTCAAAATTGAAACTGGTCCAATATTGGTTGAAATTGCATACCAAATTGTTCGTATGATCCCAACGAGTAAAAAATGTAAGTTTGTGGATATCTCCGATTACCCCTCTGTAGTTTTATAATCTCAAAACCGTTATTATGTCAAAGGTCAATTTAGTCTTCTCTACAGTGGTCAAATATTTAAGTGGAAAGGGTCTCATAGTATTTGTAATAAACACAGGTAATAAGGTAAGTTTTAGACCATTCCAATGTATATTTACCAAGTTACCCAACCACCCCAATACCGCCCAATACCATATGGGTAAAGTAAAACTAATGAGGGGTGCGTCAACTTGTTACTTTCACAATTGCAAATGTCGGGAAACTATTCCTTATTTACTTGAAGAACGTTACAAACAAATCTCCACTGAAATTGACGCATTTTTTAGTAGACGCGAAATTTAACTTTGACCTATACGTGTCAAAAAAATATTAATATCTTTGCCCCACGCAAACATGCAAAGAGCATCTAGCTAGTGTGTGGGTGGGGGGGTGGTGTGTGTGTATCATACCATAACCCCAACTCTACACACCGTACCCCGACCAACCACCACCTTACTGTTACCCTGAATCTTACCCTAAAAACGCCAACTCTAAACACACGTACCCTGACTGTTACCCTGAATTCTTCCCATAAACCCCGGCAAACCCAACTTCTACACACCACCCGTACCCCGACGGTACCCTGAATCTACCCAAACCCCACCTCTACATACCGTACCCTGACTGTTACCCTGAACCTTACCATAAACCCCAACTCTACAACACATTACCCTGACTGTTACCCTGAATCTAACCATAAACCCTACCCTACCCACACAACAACCGTACCCTGACTGTTACCCTGACTTCTTACCATAAACCCCCACTCTCCCACCGTCCCCTGACTGTTACCCTGAATCTTACCATAACCCCCAACTCTACAACACCGTCCCTGACTGTTTACCCTGAATCTTACATACACCGCTACCCAACACCCCGTAACTCCTGACTGTTACCACTGATTCTTACCAATAAACCCCAACGCACACCCGTACCCTGACGTTACCCTGAACTTACCATAACCCCAACTCTACACACGTACCCTGACTGTTTACCCTGAATCTTACCCTAAACGCCAACTCTAGTCGACCCGTCCCCTGACTGTTCCCCTCTGAATCTTACCATAACGCCACGCTACAACACCGAACCCTGCTGTTACCCTGAAATCTTACCATAAACCCCAACTCTACACACCGTACCCCCCGACTGTTAAACCCTGAATCTTACCATAACACGCCAACATCCTACAAACACCGTACCCTGACTGTTACCCTGAATCTTACCATAACCCCTACCAATACACCGTACCTTACTGTTACCTCAGCCCCTATCTTCCATAAACGCCACTCTACACAACCCCGTAACGTACCCTGACTGTTTACCCTAAAATCTTACCATAAACCCTACCCCACACACGTACCCCCTGACTGTACCCCCCCTTAACTTCTACCATAAACTCCAACTCTACACACCGTCCCCTAACTGTTTACCACCTTACCCTGACATCTTACATAACCCGCCAACTCTACACAGCCTTACAGCTGACTGTGCCCTGAATCTAACGCATAAACAACTCTACACACCGTCACCTGACTGTTTACCCGAACCAAACCCTACCCAACACAACCTTACCCGACTGTTTACACTGATTCTTAACCATCAACTCCAACTCGACCATTCGACCGTACCCTGACTTTACCTACCCTGAATCTTACCATAAACACCCCCCACTCTACACACCGTACCCTGACTGTTTCCCTGAATCTTACCTAAGCGGGGCCCTCTACACCACCTACCCTGACTGTTTACCCTGATCTTTAGCCATAACCCTAACCCAACACCCCGTACCCTGACTTTCCCACACCTGATTCTTCATAAACTCCAACTCTACTCACCGTACCCTGACTGTTACCCTGAACCTTACCATAAACCCCAACACTCCCCGTACCCCTGACTGTTACCACCCTGAATCTTTACCCTAAAACCCCAACTCTACACACCGTCCCCTGACTGTTACCACCCTGAAATCTCACCCTAAACACCCAACTCTACACACACCGTAACCCCCTGACTGTACCCTGAATCTTACCATAAACGCCAACGTCAACACACCGTACCCTGACTGTTACCCTGAACCTTACCATAAACCCCAACTCTACACCCGTCCCTGACTGTTACCCCTGAATCTTATCTTAACCCTAAACGACAATCTACAACACCGTACCCTGAACTGTTAACCCTAATTTACCCTAAACGCCAACCTCTACACCGTCCCTGACTGTTACCCCCGCTTAATCTTACCATAAGAATTTGGTGAACTCTGCTACCAAGCACATCACCGTGAGTCGGGCTGACTGTTACCGGTTGGGGGGTGCTTATCTTACCATAAACCCACTCTACAACACCGTATCCTACCCTGACTGTTACCCTGAATCTTACCATCAACCCCACCTCTACAACACAACCGTACACCCGGACTGTTTACCCTGAAGCTTACCATAAACCCCAACTCAACCCCGTACCGCCTGACTGTTACCCTGAATCTCTTACCCTAAAACCCAACTCTACACAACCGTACCCTGCTTGTTACCCCTGATCTTACATAAACGCCAACTCTAACACACCGTACCCGGACTGTTACCTGAATCTTACATACATCCAACTCTAACCACCGTACCCTTGAGCTACTTTGCTTGTTAACCCTGATCTTTAACCATAGACGCATAAATCCTAGCCCTAACCCCTAAGGCTTTTCAAGCGTAATTTTACAAAAAAAGGAATGCCCAAATTGTTTCATTTTAAATTTTTGATTTCTTGTTTTCTATATAGGCTTTAAAAGATTTATCATTACCAATAAATCCTAACCCGATTATGTACTGTTTGTAAATTTAACTATTTACTATTATCGTCGGGGGATAAATCTACAACGGAAGTACAGTGTCACTACCCTGGATCTAAGGAGCATATTCGCAGGTGATTCTTGTTAACACATTTGCCTTTAGATGAGGTTTGCATGCGCCAGATACTTGCCCATATTGCCAAGATTAATTACTATACGCAGTCATTTGTTATCGCAACACAAATTCCTTGCAAATGACATTTTCAAGAAAAAAAAAAAGGTCTCTGGAAGAGTTTTTTTTCCGGAGTAGTTTTGTAAATGAGGAAATCATTGTTTGTTTGGCGTAACCACCCGACCGACCCTAAACAAACCTGCCTCGCAAACGTTTTTTGCAATAAACAAAAAATAAAAAAATATTCTGTCTGCCGACCGACCCATTATTTCATCCACAATTAAAAAAAAAACATTTTTTTACCCAACACAAAGCGAAAAATTAACAAAAACAGAAAACAGCAACTACAACAAGTAAAATAAAGATCTTTGCTATGTCATTGAAAAAAAATCTTTAAATAGTAGCAATCTTGTTTCATTTTATAGTAAAAAACATTGAGAAGATCTAAAAAAAAATAATAAAAATTAAAAAATAACAAAAAAATACTCACGACGACCGACCCGGATATTTTTTCTCTTCTTTCCGTTACGCGCCAACAAACATTTTTTTTCTCCTGATTCTGGTGGCTTCGGTAAAATTTGTGCGCGATCGTGACACGCTGGATTAAAGCCACTATCAGTCATTTTTTTCGAAACCCAAATGCCCATTTGTGTCTAAATCACACTTTATTATGTAGCTCCTTCTTTGTGAAAACAGACACATATAAGCATTTTAAAGCGGTCTTGAGATGCATTTAATCGTAATTTCTTGCAAATACGCGTCGTGTTAAGCTTATTTACAAAACTTACAAAATGTCTTACTCCAAAAACCATTTCAAATACAACAGTTGTACAAATGGACTTGATGAAAAACATTTTGAATAAAAGCGCTGATATTGTCTTTAAAATTATCAATTCTATGTCTCTAGCAGCATTCTAAACCGGTGGCTGGGGTCTGGCAACATTTTGTATCAATAAGTCGATATTCTAAAGAATTCGCCGATATTGCCAAGATTCTTGATATAAATCATATTCAAAGATTCTCAATCGAGTTCTAAGATGTTCGATTTATTGCCATTTAGCGAGGGAATCGAGGTTTATCGACCAATATTCCAAGTTTATCGCCTATAAATCCAAGATTTGTCAACTCGATATTCCAAGCTTTTCAACTTGGATATTCCAATATTTTTGATTTGTTGCACATTTGGCAAGATTATTGACCGATATTCGAAGTTTTTATCGACAATAATTTAAGATTTTTCAAAGCTGGTATTTACGATTTTCGATTTAATAATACACAATTTGGGTGAGAGTTGTTTAAACTTGGATTATCGATGGAAAACTTTGAAATTCAAGTCATGAATCTTTGGAATATCAACCAGATTTTGATAATCTTGGAATATCGACCGAAATCTGAATTCTGTCATAAACCATGGGGTTTATACCATCGTAAATCGTGGATATCGTTTGATATCTTGGAATATTGATCATCGGAATTTTGAATGTCAACTGATTTCTTAGAATTGTTGAACAAAATTCTTGGCCATACCGGGCCGAGGTTTAGATCTACGAGGGTAGAACTTTCAAATCCCTTATTGTGTTTTAATTTTTTCAACCGACATGTTTGTCAGGTTTTGCTGATTAAAATAATGCAGTTTTAATGTATCTTATACATAAAAACAATATTGACTGTCTGTATACGGAAAAGTTGAAATTCAATGGGTCATCCTTGGACAAAATTTTCGGAAGTGATTCAATTTTACACATCAACCTGGTGATAAATCATTTGTCCTGGCTAAGCTTAACTAAGAAAAATTAATTGAGTCCACTAGTGACACGTTGGGGTGTACAACCCCATATATATCAATTTCAGAACTCAAATTCCAACCACCAAATTAGGAACAAATTCTATGTGTCCTATTTTTGATTTCATGTGTCTCAAATTAATATGAAAAAAATGTCGGCTGATGACGTCATTTTCTTAAATTATATCTTAGTTCATTGAAAAAGATAGCAAAATCTGCATATCACACATTTTGTTGGATAAGCTTTAAAACTCCATGTAGTGACGATTGCAAGCTTCAAACTGTCAAAATAAACTGTCCCGGTGTGAAATATTACAACCTAATGTCATTTCTTGAAAAAGGTTGCATTGCATTGTGGGAAATTATGACGTTTGTACGTACTTGTACGTAAACGTACCTGTACGCTTTCTATCCTGGCAACCGATGGGGTAAGTAGTGGATGGGCCACGAAATAGATATTCAATCATATTTCAATGAATATCTATTGTTGAATTTATAAAAAAATATAAATTAACGTTTCCTACTTTGATTGCTGTATTTACAATTGATGCTAACGTTTTCCCGGTGCCAGTAAGACGAGCGTTTTCTTCCCATCCATCACGTCTATTACTGTCCTCATGGGAGCAGTTAATTTCCTTATTGCTTCCAAGATTTTCTAGGTAACTGCGGATTGCCCAAAGCATTTCCTAGATGTGGGCTTACGTAGCAACAGGTGCTGAGGTGCTGCCGATTAACGCGCTTTCAATATTGGTGTTAAAACCTGTACTCTACTCAAAGGTAAAGGTGGTTAAATCTATTAATGCCTCTAAGTCAAGTACCATTGAATAATGCCGGGTTTGGCAAGCCCGCGGCATTGAAATAAAGATGTATTGTTGAATGTCAGAAATTTATCTGCATTGGAATTATCTGCTAATGACTTGGGAAGCAAACATTATGCTTGCATTCGCGTATTAGTGTGGTTTTGTGTAGGATTTTCATGCTAAAATTTATTTTGTTGGTGTTGGGTTTCAAAAGGGTCTAGACTGTTACAAAATGACGGGGTTTAAATTTTCGGACTGCTGACCCCTTCTTCAAGGGGGAAGATGTTACTACAGGGAAACATTTAAAATCGAGCCAAATTGTGTTTAATGTACACTGACGTGTGGGTCTCCTTGGATTAGAAAGAGTATATATTTGCCTAGGTTCTAACCTTTAGTTAAAGCGGTATAGCCCATAATGGTTCAAGGTCACCATGGGATAAATGCTCCGATGTTGTTGAACGTGTGTCAAATGATTGCTCTTGTCATACTGAAACAGAAAATGCATAACTGATTTGGTGATATCACCATTGCGACATCCAGGCAAAGTTCTGATGACCCCCATAGACCATGTAGACCCATGCTACATTTTGTTATGTAATTAGCCAACCAAATGTCGCACACTGTAAAATAATACATTTTTGGATCCTATGAGACAACTTATCACCGGTTTCAACAAAATCTGAGCATTGGGTAAATTTACCCCAGGATGACCTTGAACCATTATGGGCCTATAGCGCTTTAACTAAAGATTGGAACCTAGGCAAATATATACTTTTTTCTAATTCTTATAAGGATACAAACATGCTAATGTACATTAAAACACAATTTGACTTGATTTCAATGTAGTAACATCCCCCCGGGGGGGGGGGCAGTCTGGAAATTTGCACCCCATCATTTTCTGACAGTTTGGTCCCTATTGAATGAAAAACAGCAAGAAAAACAATTTTAGCACAAAAATCCTACGGGAACTGTTTCACTGACATACCAACCCAAACTTACTATGTAAACGTTCACGTATTACTATAATTTGCCAAACTGACGGGCAAACTGATCTTGCATTTTAATTTATGACTTTCTTTTCACAACCTGGAGCAAAATGTTATTATAATTATAACTTTAAATTTATATTGGCAAAAGATATTTGGATGCAGATAAAACACTTTATAAAGAGTTTCTTAGTGATCAGGGGTCCGTTCGCGACACTCATAAATCTACGTGCATACCATGCCATACCTAAATAGGACAATATATCAAAAGCACTGTGCAACTAGTGTAGAAAAATCTATTATATCCCTAACGTCCTTTTCGGAAAATGACGATCACCGCAAAAAGGGAGGTAGCGTTATTTTTCTTTCTAGATCTAGGGCAATTTCCCCCTTAAAACAAGGCAGCGGTCCGCTATGTGATTTTTGGTTCATTATTTGAAAAATAGGGACAGCGGTCCCAAAGAGGGCGTCGATTATGTGGTCAAAGACCCTAAGTGACCCCTGAATGACCTTTGACTTCATCTATGGCCCCATATAAGACCCCTTGCCTCGATGTATAAGCATACAAAGTATGAACTTGATCCCTCACTGCACTAAAATGCTAGACAGCATTTTAACCAAAAGTGTATACCACATGCACAAGATATAATGACCCTAAGTGGCCCCTGTATGACCATTGACCCCTTCATCTGTTACCACACATAAGACACCTTGTCTTAAAGTGACAGGAGGAGATTTTTTAGGATATGAATTTCTCTCAAATTTCACTGGATCGGTTGTAGACCACCTACCGAGAACGTTTGGAAGGTTTATAAGACAAACAGGTGCAAAAGAAAACCGCAAACCTGTTTTGAACTTGCCTGCAATCGTAATCGTTCCCCATAGAAAACCATGCTTTGACTTTCTGTCGTGCACGACAGAAACTACTAAATCATCATCTTATTACATAAAGACGGCGTATTCGGCTTATTCATTTCAGGTGTGATATAATACATTGGTAAGCATTCCAAATATGTAAAAAAACCTATGTTCGAGAAAAATTGGGGCACTTCTTTCTGGAAATCTCCTCATGTCTCTTTAATGTATAGGCATAACAAATATGAACTAGATTCATCACTGCACTAAAAAGCTAAGCCACATTTTAACCAAAATGCATACCAAAAGTTTGACACACACACATACTGACTGACTGACTGACTGACTGACTGACTGACTGACGGAATGACACACGAACCATGCTGCCATAAGGTCTTTCCTATCGGACGACCTAAAATGGCAAAACGGCATTAAGGGATAGGACATAATGAAAGTAAGTCGGAACACAAACTTGTTCATTTCATTTCATTTTATTAAAAACAATGTTTTGTGGCCCAAAGGCCAAATTACACGTTATTGCACAGTAAAGAACAAAACAAGATTATATTATCAGTAAAGATCAAGCAAAAAATTATTAAAATTTAGATATTGCACATATTATAAAAAAATAAATACAGTTCATATCTTAAGAATTATTAATTAAAAACATCAAAAATAAACAATGGAGGATACACACACACAAGAGTTATACTGCTCATCAAACAAAAAGCAAA
>JAMKCH010063787.1:0-50554 GCA_023653785.1 Ophioderma brevispina
TTTTCCCTAAAATATTTTTTTCTAAAGAATTAAACACTTGATTAAAAAAACAAAAAACAATGTGAGATTTTAGGAAAACCCCTTCCATTTAGGCTGGGAAAAATTATTAAATGTAAAAATTAGGGAATTTTCCAAAAAAAAATAAAAATAAAAACACTAAATCAAGCCAAAATTGACTCATTAGCGAATTTGAGGAGTTTGGCTGATAGAGTACAGCTGTACGTGGTTGTGATGTTGATGTGTTTTTATAAACACCTGGTCTACCACAATTTGTAAGTTGTCTCCATTCTCTCATAGTCTTGGATGGAAATGTATCATAGTTGAGGCATAAGGGGATGTTAGAAATTGAGGTCAAAGGTTCTTCTTGGGTATTTGAGGTTCACTGTTCAATTACTGTTTTGGTTGAGGGAAAATTATCAAAGGAAACCCCTGTGTTTTCTGGGTTGTGCCTCAGGGAACTCTTACTGGCCCCAATTTTCTTTTTATATCAATGACCTGGCTGCAAATATTTTTTCAAGTGTCCGATTGTTCGCAGACAGCTCCTTACTCTATTGCCCAGTAACCCGGAAGTGGGTATAGTAAGCCTGAAAGCCATACAGATTGAGCATCAAACTCAACTTAAAGGTGGTTGTTCCGATTTATGTGTATTGTGTTCTCGACTTGATATGAGAGCCTGGCACTTGCACATACACCCCATCCAGTACCGTGGGAAACAAACTTGCGGTTTTGATGCTAGACGCAAAATTGCATGTTGCAAAGCCCTATTCAATACTGTGCTAATAAAGTGGTTAACCACTAAAATGGCGGTTTTTTGTTTATATCTTGGGAATGAAATGGATTCGAGGGCTCAAATTTCAGGACGACAATGAGAAAAATATGGCCTTTCATCTGATATCAAAATCGATACTACTTCCGGGTAAATCGGGGGGTCCCAAAGACAATCGGAACACGCCCCTTTAAAGGTGCTCCACCGGATTACAAAATATATTTTTCTGTATTTCGGAGGAATGGCCATCACTAACATGCCTTATTTCTGAAATTTTGTTTGAATCTAACATGCCATTTTAATTTTTAATGTAAGCAGTAATTGCTTAATGTTACAAGGGCCCATAGGTTACTCTACAAATAATTGTAAATTAAAGGGGAAAAAGGTGTAAAGTTTGAATTATTCCACCATAACAATTTCCAAGAAGCTCATGAAATCTATGCATTTCAAGTTTATACTAAAACTGAAAATTTACCCAAAATGTTTCATCTGATTAGTCATTCAGAAGATATTTTCTGGAATATTTTCTGTTTTGAATTTTTCATGAGTGCTTAAAAGTTCAAATCATGGTCATATATCTGATCAACATTTCCTCGGAAGATCTCTGATATACATCCATTGAGACTTGCATACATGTAAGGTTTCTTTTTAGAAAATGACCTGTTCTGTTTTAGGGCATCAACATGGCTGTGCAGGCTCATATAGGTTCCCATCAATCTTCCCTGCTGCCATGCCCTGCCATGCAGAGGAAGTTTTACTCAGATGATATTAGCCACCAGAGTGAAAAAAAAATAGGAACAGATGTGTGAGGGGGCGGGTGGGTATTGTAGGAAGTTCATAAGAATAGCCTAAGATTGATGTCTAAAGAACAGTTTGTACAGTCACAATTAAAATATGTTAGAAAGAGGAGCAAAAAAGAGACAAGGTGTCAGGCAAAAAATCTCTGAGAATCTGTGTATAGTCTGGTGAAAAATATAAATAGCACCAAGAAAATGTGTTACAGGGTGTGCCAAAAGAAAAGACACTGATGTTCACATGCGGTGAGAAGTGAAACTAGATATCTGATCTGTGGGTGCAACAAAATAATTGAAGTTGAGCACTGTCACACAAGTAAACACTCTTCGTTGACAAAGCATCCTTTTGTTCAGCTATCTATGGCTTATATAATTTTAATACACATGTGCCTTCACAGTTGTGCAACGAGAGATTTGAGGGCACCCAGATTATTTTAACACTACAAATAATCAACGCTACCTCCACGGGCCTGACTATTGCAAATCGATCTATAAAGATCGCAAGCACCAGAAACTTCTATACCACTGAAATTTTAGGGCACCGAAATGCCCACGACGCCAGAGCCAGGATGTTGCCAATCACGTCGGGCGCCCGAAAACATAGGGCGGGGATCGTCCTTGCATTGTTCGTTTCTGGCCAAGCAAGATCACAGGCAGCATATTCGTCTCATCAAAATCCGTTTTTTATACGAATTTTCGGGACATTGTGGAGGGCGCGAAAACGAAGCGTGACACACTACTTACGACGGAGTCGTGTTCATCTTGGAAATCAGGCTCTTTATAGTAGTGGACGGTTTAGTTTTGTGATAATTGATGTTTTTCCACGTCTGTATGTCACGATCGACATTTGCGACCTCTGTAGAATACCAAGTCAAAATTAATGTCTGCTCGGTCCCTTTTGTAATTACCTCTAATTAGACTGGTTTCATGGCCTACGATATCCTAGGTTTAATATCTTTGTACTGGGTGCAAAGCTTTCATGACTTTATACTTGCTTGAGATTGTTGTCTACGCTGCCAGGTTTAATTCGCGGCGGCTGTAGCCTCATGTCATTTTAAAGTCGGGTATTTTCCCCGTTGCCGTCATACTGTTTTTAACCGTATTGTTTTGACTATACCATCGGTTTGTGATTAGCCCCTATATACATCACAGTTTACGTTTAGTAGTTGCTGTATCACCGATGGTTATTATTTTTTACATCTGTTAGGTTGTAAAAAAAAAATTGCATTCTCTTGTGTGTACATTCTTTGTTATTATGGCCATGGGTTTACCTGGAAGGTTATGAAATCTGAGCACCCATTTGGGTCAGGTCTTCCTGACTAACCTGCCTTTACTTTTGTTTTGCAGATAGAACCATTCTGACCCCCCCAACCCAGAAAGTAAAGACACCAAGGTCACTGTAACATGGTGCAATGCCAATTATTATGTATAAAAGGCCCACAAATCAAGTGTCCAGTCCTCTGCATGGGTTTGCTCCACCCTGACAAACCCATTGCGACCTATTGAGCGAGGGGCGGGATAGTAATTAAGTGGGCCCGTGGTGTAGCTAAGAACTAATTATCTCCCACAATAAGGCTAAAGTTGCAGGCTCAGGAGAACTGTGTGAACGTAAACCGTCAACGCAGTCGATCCAGATACAGGAGGGTCTAAACCCTAAGTCCTTAGTAAGGTCAATAATAATGTCTGGGAAGTCAGGTCCCACTAAGGATGACTCGCCTAGTAAAAAAAGCATAGGAAGGGGGCCTCCTTCTCTGCTCATGGGGCGGCATGCCATCTCCCTCTCAGACAGTAGTAGATTCGCACTTCCCAAGGTCTGGAGAAAAACTGTCCCGGGTCATTATCTGCCTGCAGAGGGTAGATCCTACCTCCAGAGAGGAGGGCTGGAACCCAGCTCCATCTGGAGGGAGCCAGACAAATATGCCACTACCATAGAGCCCGATACTCCACCTCCGGCGGTATACTCCAACCAGTTCAGGTTCCCCACCCACGGTTATTATAGATGAGTATCTAATATTGTGGCAGCGACACCTAGCAGTAGGGACCCCTCTATAAGCTGTTGCCTCTCCCGCTAGCTAGCGTGAGTTCGGAGGGGCTATCCTTCCCACTTGGGGAACCCCTTACACCACCCAGTAGGGGGATTATTACGGCCCGAGAGACAATTCTCTCTTTTCAGGGATGGGAATCAGCCGCCAGGGATAGACATCCATCTTTAGGATGGAATTCTCCCAGGAGGATGGGAACCTGTCAAAAGGGATGGAAATCCTGGGTCAAGGGATGGGATCCCATCGGTCAGGTGGATGGCGAGCCATCCGACAGGGATGGATATACACCCGTCAGGGATTAGGCCACCGTGAGGGATGGGTAATCCAACGGTAGGGATGGAAGGTCACCCGTCAGGGATGGAAGGCCACCCGTCAGGGATGAAGGCCACCCGTCAGGGATGGGCCATCCACCCGCGGGCGTGGATGGAAGCACCAGTCAGGGATGGCATCCACCTGTGTCAGGGATGGACCATCCAACCAGTCAGGGATGGAGGGCCATCCGTCAGGGATGGTAAGCCAGTGCCGTTTCAGGGTGGAAGACCCACCGGTCAGGGGAGGGCGAGGCCATCACGCTAGGGTATTGGAAGGACCCACCATTGGGGATGGGTATTCAGATGTGAGGGATGGTACCCGCTCATTAGCGGGTGGTAAAATGACGCCCATCCCACAGGGATGAATGGCCATACAACCTGAATGTAATTCGTCCCCTCACTTATGACAGATCAGACAGGGCTGGTAGCCTGAGAGGCGCGCGCTTCTGAGCAAGTCTTCATAGCCTCTTCCAGAAACAGCTGACATCCTGTCTATGGACGGTCTGCTTCACGTATACAGATGCAATTAGATCGGCTCTTGCTGTCTTTGGAGGGTGGCAAACGCCCCAGATACTTCAGCAATTCAGAGGAGTTTTCTCCTCCAGCCAAAAGATCAAGAAAAGGGGGGCCTACACCTGAGGGAACGAACGTACTCAGGGTTGGAGGCCCGTGAAGGGGTGCACTTCTCTATTGAGAGTGTGAGGATGAGACTATCACCCAGTGTCACTACCTCAACCTCGAATAGGGGGCGCCGCTCATGGGACTCACTCTCAGAGAGGAGCTTCACCCCTGGCCAGTGTTTTATGATTGTGAATCTATGACACAAAAAAAAACTGGAAGTCCTGCATATTAGAACAAGCAGAACTCAACAGGCTGCCTGTCTAGCTCCCAGTTAGTTTGGGCTCTGTCATCCTCCGAACACACGCCCACTATGAGTAGGGAGGGCCGCCCCTAAGAAGGGGGCACATTCAGGAGCCCGTAATACAGGAATGGTGGAGAAGTAGCTCTCAGGGTTGGGAAACCTCAGCCTGTCCTTCCTTTCAATGGAAGGGCCACCTGATGGGCAAACATTCGTTATGCCGCAGTTCCATTTGGGCCTCAGTTCCCCAGACTCAGGCCCCAGTGAGGTCTGGGGATACATCAACGCAGACTGCGGCTTCCCAAAAAGTGAGCCAAGCTCTGTGAAAAAGGTCAATCCCCCGGAGGCCCGGGAGAGTTTACACTCAGGCTAAGTCTAGACACCCAGCCTCACGGCCTCCGGATAGTGGGAGGGGCTCAATCCATAGGGAGCCTTACCAGCAACAGGCTGCGGCTGATGTATCAAGACCCATGCGCTTCACATGGGATTACGACAGACAATCGCCCTTGGGGAAACCCGTATGAAGCTCTACCTCTGGTCCTGGCCACAGAGGACCAGTTCGGGCAGACTATATTTCTGGGTTTCAGCTCCATGTTTTGCCGCCAGTCCTGTATGATGCAGGCTTAAAATCTGAAGGAGATCACCACGAAGTCTGAGGTTCACAGGCGAACCGCCTAAGACTCCTAAGTCGATGCAATTTAACCTCTCTCCAGGACATTAAAGCCCAGCCCCAATAAACCTCAGTTAATCAGAGAAGCGTACATCTCGTAGCAGTGGCTGAGTGAGCAGGGCTTTTCCTTCAGTAGAAGAAGATCGGAGTTTATCAACGCCTCTCTGCCAGTAGCAATGCTTTCGTCAGAGTGGAACTGGACCCGGCAAACTCTCAATGTTTCCTGACAGCACCCTCCCCACTGGGATCGAGGGGGGGCCTCAGACAAACAAACCGCTCGTTTAAGGTCCCCAATCGATTTTTGGGGTCAAGCTGGGAAATAGAGAACGGGATGCGGAATTACGGGGTATGGAATCGCTGGCTAGAGATGGAATTAGATTGTCTAATGCTCAACAGATGTCTGTGACCACCTCGCCGCAGTTTGTTGGCACGGGTCTCATCCCATCCCTAGAGCAAACCAGGCGGCACAATCACACCCCTCGGCGGACCTGAATATCTCACGGCCAGGAACCCTTTGATGCAGTCTGTAGCAACGCGATCTGTTCAGGCTAGACGCCAGATCGTAGCTAAGGGTCTCTGAATTATTAGACACAGAGGCCTAGAGAACGCCCCTTATGGACTGGATCTATTTGGAGGTGCCTGGCTCATCTTTGGCAGAGGAAGAGATTAAGAGTTAGCCCGTCGCCCCCACGAGCCCGAGGAGAGGCTGGTCCAAAGTTAAAAGGGAACGAATAACCCTAAGCGGAAGGCCAAGAAGCGAAGACGCCCTGGGGGGTAGGCAGAAGTCAAATTTCAGCCCTTTCAGCAATCCCCGGGCCCCCAGCCCCGGTTTTCTCACAAGGGTAATTTTCCACCCCAGATGCAGCAGGCCTCGCAGAATATGCAGCAGGGCCAGGCTAACAGGGGAGAAACCAAAGGGGTTAGGTAGGGCGGGGAAGGAATCGAGGCCGTGGTAGGGGCGGCAGAGGCCAAGGCAATAGCAAAAGGGGTGGGCCGTGGTGGCCAAAGACCCCTACTCGGGGAGCTTCTGACACTACCCCAAGCAGCCTCTGCCCCCATTCGTGGGGGGGCGCCTGCAGGAGTACGCCCAGGGTGGCATCAAGTGTCCTCAGACCAGTGGGTTCTGGGAGTAATAAAAGAAGGCTATCGCCTAGAGTTCACCTCGCGCCCACCCCCCTTCAAGGGGATCCGTCGCACTCCTCTCTCTGTAGAGGAGGGGCAAGCAAAAGCTCTCCTGCAGGAAGTCGAGGACACTAGAAGACAAGCGAGCTATTGTTGAGGATTGGCCAAAGTTGATTCAAGACGGCTTCTCATCCACCTTTTCCTTACTCCAAAGAGAATCCGGGGCGTGGAGGCCGCTCGAATCCAAACCCCTCTAACTTCTACATGTGCCCCCGCAAGTTTCGCATGGAAACTTAGCCACGTACTGCTGGTGTCTTCAAACCAGGCTGGTGGGGCGGCTACGCTCGATCTCAGAGCATGTTGATACCCTGCATATACCCGTACACAAGTCCTATGCAAAAAGTGGTTGCGTTTCGTGGTGGGCGACACAGGGCTATCAATTCGGGTGCTCCCCTTTGGACTTTCTACCGCCCCCAACCTTACAAGAGTGGTGAGGTGGTTGCGGAATTTCTCCGAAGGAGAGGGATCCTCCTATTCGTCTACCTAGACGATTGGCCGTATAGTGGCGCCCACGCGAGAAGCTCTTTTACAGAACATCCAAGAGGTGTGCCTCTTGGTTCAATCATTGGGTTTCCTCCTCAACAAAGAGAAGGGTCAGTGCAAGTTCCGTCCCGAGTCCTCAATTTTTAAGGGAAATTCATCCAATTCGACATGGGGGTGGTCTTCCCCACAGATCAAAGGGTCTGCGACATGGCTTAGGAATAGAATGCGCGTCGTTACTGTTCACGATCTGGAGAGGCAGAAGTCTACCATCCAGCCCCGGTTCGCCTGTGGTTACGGCTCCTAGGCCTGATGGACAGCCTGATCGGTCCTGGTAACGCAGTTGCAGGTACTCAGATGACGGTTGATTCAGATCCATCTTCTGGAATCATTATCGACCATGCATCACCTATGTCGAGGAAGATCCTTCGGTCAGTCAAAGCTGCCTCCCAGTCTGAGATGGTGGATGCATGCACCCAATCTGAAAGTTGGGATTCCTTCCCAAGCCACAACCAAACTTTGGTTCTGACAAACCGATGCGTCGAAAACAGAAAAGGGGTGGGAGCTCCACCTCCTCGACCGCAGATTGTCGGCTTTAGAACCGCCTGCCCAAGCTTCCCCATCACATCAATGGGCTAGAGCTGTGGGCAGTATTTTTGGCGCTGATTCGGCTGGGCCCCTCGTCAGGGGGAAATTTCTGATAGTTCGTTGCGGACAACATGACAAGTCGTAAACATACCTCAACCAGGAAGAGGCCCCCAAAGAGTCGCAACTTTGCAAAGGAGGGACTATTCGGCTCCTCCATTGGTGTCAGAAACGGGGAAATCTCCCTTCGACGGGGGGAACATCTCCCCGGGGCAGACAATTTCCCTGGACGGAATTGCTCTGTCACGGGGAGGGTCCCCAAGTCTACCCCACATGAAGGTGAGGGGTACCTCTTCAGTAGAATTGGGCCTCCTACCTCAGTTTGGTCGAGGATCTTTAACAGAATCGACCGCCCCCATGTTGATCTGTTTGCCTCAGCCTGGGATCAACTCCCTGTGTACTCTTGGAGCCGGGATCCACAGGCAGCGGGGCAAGATGCCCTAGGGGCAGACTGGTCCAATTTGATAGGGTACACCTTTCCTCCAATTGACGTTAGTTCCAAGAAGATCGGCAGTTTCTTGAAACGCCTTCTGCCCGAGCAATGCTTTCATCAGATGGAACTGGACCGACTCTCAATGTTTTCCTTACGCACCCTCCCCACTGGGGTCGAGGGGCCTCAGAAAACAACCCGCCGTTCTCAGGTCCCTTATCGGGTTCAAGCCTGGAATAGAGAACGGATGCGGAATTTACGGGTATGGAATCGCTGGTCTAGAGATGGCATTAATTGTCTAATGCTCAACAGCTGGTCCTTGACCACCTTCGCCATCAGTTTTGTTGGATGGGTCTCATTCCCTATCCCTAGAAGCAACCAGGGCACAATCCACACCCTCTCGACCTGAATCATCTCACGTCCAGAAACTTTGCTCGTGTAGCAACGCTATCTGTTCAGGCTAGACGCCAGATCGTAGCTAAGGCTCTGAATTATTCAGACACCAGAGGCCTAGAGAACGCCCCTTATGGACTGGATCATTTGGAGGTGCCTGGCCATCCTTTGGCAGAGGAAGAGTTAGCCCGTCGCACACGAGCCCGCGAGCTGTCCAAAGTAAAAGGACAGAATAACCCTAAGCGAGGCCTAAGAAAAGCGACGAGGAGGCAAAGTTACTTTCAGCCCTTTCAGCAATCCCCGGGCCCCCAGCCCGGTTTTCTCACAGGTAATTTTCCACCCCAGATGCAGCAGGGCTCGCATAATATGCAGCAGGCCAGGCTACAGGGGGAGAAACCAAGGGGTAGGGGCGGGGAAGGAATCGAGGCCGTGGTATGGGCGCAGCGGCCAAGGCAGTTAGCAAAAGGGGTGCCGTTGTGGCCTAAGACCCCTACTCGGGGAGCTTCTGACTACCCCAAGCCGCCTCTGCCCCATTCGTGGTGGGGTCGCCTCAGGATATGCCCAGGTGGTCCCAGCGAGTGTCCTCAGACCAGTGGGTTTCTGGAGTAATAAAAGAAGGCTAGCGCCTGATTTCACTCGCGCCCACTCCCTTCAAGGGAATCCGTCGCACTCCCTCTCAGGAGAGGAGGGCAAGCGAAATGCTCTCCGCAGGAAGTCAAGACCTAAAGACAGCGAGCTATTGTGAGGATGCCAAAGATTGATTCAAACGGCTTCTACTCCACTTTTTTCCTTACTCCAAGAAATCCGGGGAGTGGAGGCCGATCCTGAATCTCAAACCCTAACTCTACATCGCCCCCCGCAAGTTTCGATGGAAACTTTAGCCAGCTACGGCTGGTTTCTCACCATGCTGTGGGGGGGCTTACTCTGCGTCTCAGACGCATACCACGATTTACGCAACGCTTTTTAATCGTGGGGGTTTGAGTTGCCAAAAATTTGTAAAAAGGGTGAGGGTAAATTTTTTGTCCCTAAAAAGGGTTGGGTTTTCAAAAAGCGTGGGGGAAAAATTTAAAGGGTGGGGGTTGAAAACTAAATAGTAAAAAACTATACCTGAAAGTTAAATTGATAATTCCATTAAAAAAAATGTGAAAACGATGTATAAAAATATGGAAATAATGCTGAACTTTTGCCAACAATCGTACCCTAACACCCTTAAATAAGTCCTTCCCCCAATACATTTTTCAGGATGTCAGCCCAGCGCAATAGTTGCACTGTTGTGGAGTCAATGTAATCTGAGTTTCGAACTAACAAGTGGGCTGCCGACCGCTCGAAAATTGACTGAACCATGGCTAATTTAACGGCTTGGTGGACGAAGGGTTTAACATTTCCTAGCTAGGCCAGAATTTTAAGCCGATTTCCCACCCCTTGCCATCGGAAATCGGAGGGGAAATAACGAAATTCTGTCGGTCGCCGGCTGTTGAATTCGGCACACCACTAAATGCAATTCCCGAACTGGCTTTGGATATTCTACAAAGTCTGGTTTCCGACAACGTTTTACTCCCGACTTTCGGATGGCACAGCAGTTAATATTTTTTTATATTTACCATTTAACGGCATATGCCTGTCTTAGTGTTTTACCAAATTAATTTAAGTTCAGGTCTAGGAAATAGGTCTAGGGTGGATGACTGTTATCATGTTATTTTTTCTGTTTGCCTTTTTTTAATTGCTCCATCATGCTAGGTTTTTGTATCAACTAATATTCTCACTGTTAATTGGGGGCTTTCAGACTCAAGGGCTAGGGAGCCTAGTCAATTTTTATTTCAGGAAAGTTTTATTCTCAATGAAAAAGGCTCTACTCTCATGATGCAAGTGGATGAGTAGGTGGCTGGGTTCCAAGTTATAAGCCTTTTAAGTTTAGACTTTTACATTCATTTCAGAATTTCTTTTTAAAAAAATCTCTGATGGAATTTATTCCTACTGACGGTTCCCAAAAAAAAGCGGGGCTGTCAGACGGCGGAGCTCGGTCAATTTTTTCATGACCTTCATTTTAAGAGCTCTAGCTCATGATGCAGTTCATAATTTATGTAGGTGGCGCGTTTGTGTTGAGCTTATGGACCTTTAAAGGTTGACTTTTACTTCAACATTTTGGTTCGCTAACTGAATTTGTTGTACAATTTTTCCTGTAATACTGCCACTATCACTGACACAATTTTATTTTATAAATGGACATGTATGACAAATAATTATTTGATAGTTTTAATCTGTATGATGACAATATAGCATAAGGTAGATTCACCGTGGAGAGTTGTTTGGCAAAATTGCCGTCATGTTTCACAAAAAGGGTGGAGTTCGATTTTTATAACAAGGGTGGATGTCCTAAAAAGGGTGGGGGAAATAAAAAGGGTGGGGTTTACCCCCTACATCAGTGCATACCGCTATACCCTTACACAGTCCATCAAAAATGTTGCGTTTCGAGGTGGGCGACACAGGCTATCAATTTCGGGTGCTCCCTTTGGACTTTCTACCGCCCTCGAACCTTCACAAGAGTGGTGAAGGTGGTGGCGGAATTTCGCGAAGAGAGGGATCCCCCTATTCGTCTACCTAGACGATTGGCTTATAGGTGGCGCCCACGCGAGAAGCTCTTTTAAGAACATCCAAGAGGTGTGCCTCTTGTTCCAATCATTGGGTTTCCTCCTCAACAACAAAGAGAAGTCAGTGCTAGTTCCGTCCCAGGTCCTCAATTTTTAGGGACAATCTCCGAGTTCGACAGGGGTTTGGTATCCCCACAGATCAAAGGTCGGCGACTGGTATATGCGTTCGTACTGTTCACGATCTGGTAGAGGCAGAAGTTCTCCTGTTGTTACCGGCTCCTAGGCCTGATGCCAGCCTGATGGTAGTACCCTTTGCAGACTTCAGATGCGGTTGATTCAGATGCATCTTCTGAGTCATTATTGACCATGGCATCACCCTCTGTCGATGAAGATCCTAGTTCAGTCAAAACTGCTCCAGGCCTGAGATGGTGGATGCATGCACCCAATCTGAAGGTTGGGATTCCCTTCCCCAAGCCACAACCAACTTTAGTTCTGACAACCGATGCGTCGAAAAAGGGGTGGGGAGCTCACCTCCTCGACCGCAGATTGTCAGGCCTTTGGACCGCTGCCCAAGCTCACCATCACATCAATGTGCTAGAGCCGTGGGTAGTATTTTTGGCGCTAATGCGGCTGGGCCCCCTCGTCAGGGGGAAATTTCTGACAGTTCGTTGCGACAGCATGACAGTCGTAACATACCTCAACAAGGAAGGGGGCACAAAGAGTCGCACCCTTTGCAAGGAGACTATTCAACTCCTCCATTGGTGTCAGAAACATGGAATCTCCCTTGGTGGGAACATCTCCCCGGGGCAGACAATGTCCTGGCGGATGCTCTGTCAAGGGGAGGTCCACAGTCTCATCCCGCATCGAAGGTGAGGGGTTCTTCAGTGGAATGGCACCTCCTTCCTTCAGTGTGTCGAAGGATCTTTCACAGAATCTACCGCCCCCATGTCGATCTGTTTGCCTCAGCCTGGGATCATCAACTCCCTGTGTACTACTCTTGGAGCCGGGATCCGCAGGCAGCGGGGCAAGATGCCCTAGTGGCAGACTGGTCCAATTTGATCGGGTACACCTTTCCTCCAATTGCATTAGTTCCGAGGGTGTTGGAGAAGGCGTTCCGGTCCACCAACTGCGTGATCCTCCTAATAGCCCTGCTGTGGCCCAGACAGCCATGGTTTCCTCGGCTTCTGGGTCTGTTGGTGGGAGACCCAGTCATGTTACCACAGCGCAGGGACTTGCTTGCAGTCCCACAATCTGCTCAGAAAGTCCCAACGAGAACAATTCACGCCCTCCAATTGACTGTTTGTACAATTTCAGGAAATCATTCTCGGAGGCGGGACTTTCTGAACAGGCTGCCGCTATCGCTGCAAAGGCAAGGCGAAGTTCAACCAGACGTACTTATAATTCCAGACTTAAACGGTACTACCAGTGGTGTGCCAGTAAACAGATTAATCCATATACAGCATCTGTAGGGCAAGTAGGTGATTTTCTTGCTGACATATTTCAAGGGGGCGTGCTCCCTCTCACAGCTCAAGCATACCGTACAGCTATTGGGGCAGTGCATCATGGTTTTAGAGATGGGATGTCGGTCTCCTCTAGTCCAGCTCTCAATAGTCTTATTAAAGGCATGTTCTCTGAACGCCCCCCTTCTCGATCTCTGGTCCCGGCTTGGGACCTCCCTCTGGTTCTTCAGTTTGTGGCCTCTGAGGCCTTTGAGCCCATTGACCAAGCCAGTCTCCTGGATCTTACCAGGAAGACAGCCTTTTTAGTGGCCACAGCCTGTGGACGGAGGTTTTCAGAGATTCATGCCCTTTCTATTGAGGAAGCTCACCTGAGATTTTCCCGATATGGGGTTACAATCCTCCCAAGGGCTGGATTTTTATCAAAGAACCAAACTATGTCTTTCACTCCTGCTCCAGTATTCTTGCCAGACTTGGCAAGAACCGCTGGGGCTGCTGAGAAGCCCTGGTGCCCTGTAAGGGCACTTAGGTGGTATATCCACCGTACAGAGAAGTATAGGGTAATGTTGAGCAACTGTTCTTAACTTTAACTTCGCCACATGGACCTGCAGCCAAGAGCACGATTGGCCGCTGGATTACCTCGGTGATTCATGACGCCTATGAAAAACATCAATCTAGAATCATCGGGTCAAGGGTTCGCGCCCATGACATAAGATCCCAGACCACTTCTTGGGCTCTGGCTCCCCTGCATGAGATACTTGAGGCTGCTGGATGGAGTGTACCCACGAGCTTCCAGACAGCCTACCTCAAGGATGTACTGGTACAGAGAGGGAGAGTTGCCACTGCTGCCCTCCAGGCTGGTCGCCGGGATTCTAGTCAAAACTAGGTGAGTCAAGTTGAGTTGTCTTGTTCCTCAGGGTTCAGACAGAGAGATGGGATACATTGGCATTTGATGCTTACTTTCCTGGACTTTCATCCTCCGCCTAGACTATCCAGTGTCAATCTGTGCAATAGTCAGGTCGTGGGAGGTAGGTTGAATATGTGTAGTGTATTTCCCTCTCTCCTTGAGAGGGGGATACACAAGCATATGATACCTACCTCCCACGACCTGACGCCCCTACCCTCAAGTTTCGTAAGCCACCCCTCAAGAAAGTCAGGCCTTTTGGTGCAGAAACGCGTAATTTTCAAGGACGATCCCCTAGGTTTGGGCGCCCGACGTGAATTGCGCATTCTGGCGTCGTGGGCATTTCGGTGCCTTAAAAGTTTCAGTGGTATAGAAGTTTCTGGTGCTTGCGATCTTAGATCGATGTGCAATAGTCAGGTCGTGGGAGGTACACTGTTAAAAATTTCCGTAAATTAAGAAAACAGATTTTCCGTAAATTTACGGGAAATCTGTTTTACAAAAACAATAAAAATAAAAAACAAAAAACATAAAACATTTTAATTTACGGAAATATTTCAAAAATTTCTGGCAGCAATATTTCCGGACTTTTTTTTTTTGGTTCCGTAATTTTAAATTACGGAAAAATTCTGTTAGTACACATTTTTTCCATAATATGAGACAAATTTCTGTAAAATTACTGTCAAATTTCCGTTAATTGACAGAAATTTCTGTAAATTTACCCTAAAAATGACTGGAAATACTGCTGCCAGAAATTTCCGTAAATTTACGGAACTTTTTTTAACAGTGTAGGTATCATATGCTTGTGTATCCCCTCTCACGGAGAGAGGGAAATTTGCAAAATGATAAAAATTTGACAACCGTCACACCCGACGAAATGCTAAGCATTAGAAGAATCTCATCCATAATAACCTGTTATCGTGAATATCTAGTGAAGAAAAAGCAAAATGGATGGTGATGCGATCACAATTTTTTTTTTTTTTTTTTTTCCCAGACCACTTCTTGGGCTCTGTATTCGGGGGCTCCCCTGCATGAGATACTTGAGGCTGCTGGATGGAGTGTACCCACGAGCTTCCAGACAGTCTACCTCAAGAATGTACTGGTACAGAGAGGGAGAGTTGCCACTGCTGCCCTCCAGGCTGGTCGCCGGGATTCTAGTCAAAACTAGGTGAGTTAAGTTGAGTTGTCTTGTTCCTCAGGGTTCAGACAGAGAGTTGGGATACATTGACATTTGATGCTTACTTTCCTGGACTTTCATCCTCCGCCTAGACTATCCAGTGTCCATCTGTGCAATAGTCAGGTCGTGGGAGGTAGGTTGAGTATGTGTAGTGTATTCCCCTCTCTCCTTGAGAGGGGGATACACAAGCATATGATACCTACCTCCCAGGACCTGACGCCCCTACCCTCAAGTTCCGTAAGCCACCCCCTCAAGAAAGTCAGGCCTTTTGGTGCAGAAACGCGTAATTTTCAAGGACGATCCCCTAGGTTTGGGCGCCCGACGTGAATTGCGCATTCTTGCGTCGTGGGCATTTCGGTGCCCTAAAAGTTTCAGTGGTATAGAAGTTTCTGGTGCTTGCGATCTTAGATCGATGTGCAATAGTCAGGTCGTGGGAGGTAAGTATCATATGCTTGTGTATCCCCTCTCACGGAGAGAGGGAAATTTGCAAAATGATAAAAATTTGACAACCGTCACACCCGACGAAATGCTAAGCATTAATAACCTGTTATCGTGAATATCTAGTGAAGAAAAAGCAAAATGGATGGTGATGCGATCACAATATGCACTTTAAAGCATCAACAAGCCACCCCCTCAAGAAAGTCAGGCCTTTTGGTGCAGAAACGCGAAATTTTCAAGGACGATCCCCTAGGTTTGGGCGCCCGACGTGAATTGCGCATTCTTGCGTCGTGGGCATTTCGGTGCCATAAAAGTTTCAGTGGTATAGAAGTTTCTGGTGCTTGCGATCTTAGATCGATGTGCAATAGTCAGGTCGTGGGAGGTAAGTATCATATGCTTGTGTATCCCCTCTCACGGAGAGAGGGAAATTTGCAAAATGATAAAAATTTGACAACCGTCACACCCGACGAAATGCTAAGCATTAATAACCTGTTATCGTGAATATCTAGTGAAGAAAAAGCAAAATGGATGGTGATGCGATCACAATATGCACTTTAAAGCATCAACATTGTTCTTTTTACTTGACATTGAGTATTTTTTTTTTATTGCTGCAGAAGCTGAATTGGGAGGTTTGCATTTTCCAATTGGCATAGAACACAGCTGCCTTGGACGGTGTGGATACCAAACTCAGCCACTTGATTGCCGTTGTGATCCCGAATGTGAATTATTTAACGACTGTTGCTTTGATTACCATGACATTTGTCCTCTACAGAACGAAACTGGTATAGTAAATACCTCCTTGTTTACTTGCTCCCCGCTGCCAGGGAATTACCTGGACTCGGAGAAAACTGCAGTTTGGCTTGTTGGCAAGTGTCCACCGGATTGGAAATGGGAATCCATACGCGAACGTTGTGAATCTTACACACCACTGACCTCTGACCCTGGTAAGAAATCATTAACTGGCTGGCCAGTTTTCGACCTTAATGGAAACAACTTCCGTAATATTTTCTGTGCAATATGTAATGGAAAGGATTTTATAGAGCTGGAACCGTGGGATGCAGTTTATGGTAATCCCATGTCACTGTGCCGTCTGCAATGGGGCTCACATAGGCCTACAGGTTGAATCCTGCTTATCAAATTTACATGGAGATTCAAGTTTTCTTCATAATATTTGGAATTTTAAACCAAGTGTGACTAATGGAAGCCAGTACGTTAGGCAGTGTTCGAGGGAGAAAACAATATTTAATCCGTACATAGGAAGGTGCCAACCACTCTCATGTGCGTCAGGTTTGGTTCTCGTTAACCATGTTAACGAGTCTCGTTGTACCGTTCCCTCCAGATTAACCAACCCCATAGAGGGCATGTGCTGTGAGAAACAAGAATCATGGATAATTTTTGTTATTGACTATCGGACCCAACGGGACAATAGGGAAGAAATAGAGGGCTGTCTGTTGAATTTACTCAACATTACCGATGTCGAGTTTGGTAACACTTGGCATAAACACCGCAAGTTTGGCGAATATCCAGAACAAGTGATGCTACGGAGTAACAATGCTGTCTGCAATATGGCTCATGACTTGGATGAAATTTTCCTAAGATCCGACGACCTTCCAGGGCGTTGCAATTTAGAAAGCGCTCACTACATACATATGTGCACATTTTTTTTTTTTTTTTTTTTGGAAACAACTTCCGAAATATTTTCTGTGCAATATGTAATGGAAAGGATTTTATAGAGCTGGAACCGTGGGATGCAGTTTATGGTAATCCCATGTCAAGTGATGATCAGTCAATCAATGAGCAGTGTGAAATGGGAAACAAACAATTCGTTGGGTCGCTTGGGATACGTCTTCGATTCTGCTATCCTTCCTTGAAATCTTCCTGTTTACCATTTTATCCAAATGCTTCCATCGCTTCTGCCTGTGCTACATACTCTGCAATGATCTGTTTGTCCGACCGAGAGATGTACAGAAACGTTCACTGTGCCGTCTGCAATGGGGCTCACATAGGCCTACAGGTTGAATCCTGCTTATCAAATTTACATGGAGATTCAAGTTTTCTTCATAATATTTGGAATTTTAAACCAAGTGTGACTAATGGAAGCCAGTACGTTAGGCAGTGTTCGAGGGAGAAAACAATATTTAATCCGTACATAGGAAGGTGCCAACCACTCTCATGTGCGTCAGGTTTGGTTCTCGTTAACCATGTTAACGAGTCTCGTTGTACCGTTCCCTCCAGATTAACCAACCCCATAGAGGGCATGTGCTGTGAGAAACAAGAATCATGGATAATTTTTGTTATTGACTATCGGACCCAACGGGACAATAGGGAAGAAATAGAGGGCTGTCTGTTGAATTTACTCAACATTACCGATGTCGAGTTTGGTAACACTTGGCATAAACACCGCAAGTTTGGCGAATATCCAGAACAAGTGATGCTACGGAGTAACAATGCTGTCTGCAATATGGCTCATGACTTGGATGAAATTTTCCTAAGATCCGACGACCTTCCAGGGCGTTGCAATTTAGAAAGCGCTCACTACATACATATGTGCACACAATTTCCTGAATCTGACATTTGCGATGGCATTTGGTTGAGTGGAAAGGCTGATGATTTCGCTCTCGTGAATGGTTCTGCTCACGCAGAAATCTTTAGTCACAACGGCAAGTTCGTTATTCCGAAACTGGTATTACATCAGATATCTTACACGCGTTTTGCCACTGGCTTTGATAAAGAGGAAATTGTTGATGTGTGCGGGGAATATACAAATTTAATGGTATGCCCCCTAATCACGCTTTTTACGGAGGACTATAGTTTTATTCAAATCGACAACCAAACAAAGCTTACAATTGGGAATGTGACGCTGGAAAATACGGAATATGTCATTTTCCCCGACGGACGTGTTCTAATTTGTGCCAACAATTTTCCTGTAAGCACTACTAATCTGTTTGTCTATTCCGGTTCCCTCGAGGTTGTGAGTGTCGTTGGAACATGTGTGTCTCTTGGTGGACTTGTAATAGTGTTTGGGTTACATTGCGTTTTCCACAAATTACGGAACTTTCACGGGCAGTGTGTTATGAGTCTATGTGTAGCACTGTTCTTGGCTCAATTTCTACCGATGCTAAACATGAAGATACCAATGTCGCAGAAGCCATGCATTGGCGTAGCAGTATTGAGTCATTTCTCGTGGTTAGCTGCTTTTTCTTGGATGACTATAATCAGTGATAATTTGTTTTACATATTTGTCTTTAAACCATTGCGTAGTAGGGAAGACCTGGAATCAGGTATGATGTATCGTTTTGTGCTCCCTATTCTAGGATGGAGTATCCCTTCTCTTATTATCGTGGTTTGTATTTGTCTCCATTTCATACAAGCTGAAAACCTGCCGTTTATGTACAGTGAGAGTTCCCCTTGTTGGATAGCAGATCCAACGGCCAATCTATTTGCATTTGGCGTACCTGTAGCGGTATCCCTTACAAATAACCTCGTTCTGTTCATTGTGACTGCTATAATCACCTGTCGAGACCAGAAACGTTCTAGAGAGCTGCAACAACAACAACAGGCTGGTGTGAGACTGCGGGACATTCTTCTTTGTTTGAAGGTAAGATGTGGACAATGGCTAATACACAATGGCTATGTAATTTTTTTTGATTGGAGTAAATTAACCTTAACATTAAATGCTGCAATAATAAGTCAACTCTTCAAGCAATTTGAAAAGAAAAGAACAATCTAAGCCTCATTAGGTGTGTATATAACACGGGTCACTAGTGTGTGTGTATGTGTGTGTCTGTTTATAATTATGCAAATACATTAACTTCTTTTTTCTGCAGATTTAATGTAATTGTAACATAAGCATTAGATTATCCTGTGGCTGTGGAGGGGGAAACTCAACTTTTTCATGTATGAATGTGCAGCCCCGATTTTCAAACGTGAGAGACAAACTCTCAAAGTAGGGGCCTTAAGAAATGAAATCCTGAGAAATTTGCAGGCTTTGTAAGTAAAACTTAGCTTCTGAATTTCGAAAAGGGAAAGGGTTCTTAAGGGTCACACATACCCGTACCACTTCCTGATGTCAGCCCCCCAGTTCCTACCCTCATTCACCAATTTTTAGATCAATTGTCACAATTATCAGCAGGCAGTCATTTATTGGCCATGAGATCGAATGAAATAATGCTATTTTTACTGCATACATCAGCATACATGCCAATTACAAAGGTAATATCAATTTCTTTCCCTTAATATCAATGACCAATGAGTGTACATCATGATACATTGACTCCAGCAAATAAGTGCGCTTTTGAGTACTGATATTTACTAAATACGCATGATATGCAGAGGACAAAGCACTTCAGATCTATAAGTGTGGAGTCGTAATTTGTTATTGTTCATGGCTCATGCAGTTGAAAGGATATCAGGTGTTACACCGTCCGATGTGGATTGAGCTATTCTTTCAATGCTGTAAAGCACGAAATACTAGTCCTCCATCGCGAATACATAAATCTCGAGCTCTTTCCGTGTGTTCAATTAACTTTGGCCGTATTTTTTCGAAAAGAAAGATAAACAAAACAAACCTCCGAAACTTAACACTTAAGTGGTCAAGGTCTTGGGCATGCCCGTTGGTGGGTAAAGGGTGGGGTCTCTTATGGACTCTAACCTATAAAAAAACTCATTTCCCATAGAAATATTTCAATAAAAAACTCTTTTACCGTGTTCAGACTACTTTAAAACATTAACAACAAAGGAAGAAAAAAAATGAAAAATATTATTCGACCGTGAAATTACGGGAGGAAAACCATTGATTTTAATGAGCGTAATTTCACCAAAAAAGTGGGCCTATTTTTGAATTTTTCAAGTACTCCAACATGATACAGGAGTTCACTGTTAAAAAAAAATGTCCGTAAATTTACGGAATTTTTCTGGCCAGCAGTATTTCAAGTCATTTTGGGTAAAATTTAAAAGAAATTTCTTTCAATTACGAACTGCCTTTGACAGTAATGTTAAAGAAATTGTCTCATCTTTATGAGAAAAAAATATGTATTTTAACAGAAATTTTTCCGTAATTGAAAAAATTACGGAACCAAAAAAAAAAAAAAGCCGGAAATATTGCTGCCAGAAATTTTGGAAAAGTTTCCGTAATTAAACAATTTTTAGCTATTTTATGTTTTTTTTTTATTTTTATGTTTTCTAAAAAAGATTTTTCCGTAAATTTACGGAAAATCTGTTTCTTAATTTACGGAAATTTTAACAGTGTTGTTTGAAGTAAGATTGGATCATATTAACTATGTTTAGCCAAAACAGGGGTGTTAGATAGATTTTAATATTTTTACTAAGGGTTTTCAGAGCAATGTTATTACCATTCATTTGTCACAGGGGAAATAGATTCGGATCAAATTACATTAATAGAATAGCATATGATTGGTTAATGAAACATGATGAAATGGAATTATTTGTTTTGATAGGACATCATAAGTCCAATACATAAGTAGCCACCTAAGGTGAACGGTCACCTTTATGTGGAATAATTATTTTTGTCATTTGGTATGCCCGTTGGTGGTCAAGGAGGGGGTCCATATGCGATTTTCTTCGCCCACGTATGTTAGAAGATTGTGGGATAACTACAAGCTTGACACAATTAGCAGAAACAATGGCCAATCGGCATTTCGTTCTCCGGTGCTAACGCGCGGAAACTGATTTTAGGACCCCCTCGTTGCCACTTAAGTTGTTAATGCTGAGCCCAATTTCCACTAAATCACCCGTGGTTTTCTCTGGAAACAAAAGTAAAAGGTGTCCAGCGACCTGTATGCAATACTTGCAAAACATGGTACCATACATTGGCTGATAATTACTTTAAAAAATGTTCGTGGGGGGGGGGGGTGATTAATTCCACTTTTTTATGAGCCCCCTTCAAAATAGGTATAATAGTAGAAAATCAATAATGCAAAAGCGAAACAAATCATTTTTGGGGACTTGGCAAAATCCCCTGTACATGCCTCTTGAAAAGTTCATTTTTTTTTAAACATTGGCAACCCCCTGTACATTTGCATCTGAAAGTTTTGATTCAAGGTTGTTGAATTCGGAAGCCTTGTATGGTATGTAGACCTTGCTTCTGCAATTCCTCCTCCTTCAAACTCCATGCTTGTACGATCTCTGAGATTATCCCACCTGTCTTAACTACATAACCCGGGAGCTAGCAGACATTTGTAACACATCTCAAGTACAAAAGGTTTGAGTGATTAAATATGTTGACAGACTGACAGGGACCCCTGAAACGTAATCCTTAAGTGCAGCAAATGGTGCCTTAAGGAGAGGGAACCAAGACAAAGTTTATACAGGGTTCAAATTTTTTTTGTTAAACCACAACGATTCAGGAAAGGTATAGTTTGTACTATCTACAACGTAAAGTTTAAGAGGTATAGGCTAAAAACAGCAATAATCAATAAAAAGGGTTAATTTCAGTTGAACAGGGGTCAAATTTTAAAGTTGCTCCGATTTAGATAAAAAAAAATGATGCAAATTATTGATGGAGTTCATAGAATTAAAATAAGGAATAGTACTTGAAGGATTTGGTTTGGGGTTATAGGGTTAGGTGTAGGGTTATGGCTATATGATAGGTGTAAGGTTATGATTAACCCTCGTCCAACCAAGGGTTTTTTCTACTATGTTCACGACCTAGGGGGTGTTTACCCCCCCCCCCCCTGAATTTTTCGTCATCTTGTTTGGTATCAGTGTGTAGCTACCTATGTCCTTTCTTCAAATAAAGTACAAACATATCAAGTTTTAACAATATGACGTCATAGTGACGTCATAACTGAGAGCTTATTTATAACGTTATTTTTAAGCAAATCTCCCAAATCAAGGGATTTTCGATCATTTTCGCCATACATGCAAGCAAAATCGGTATTTATTTGGCAATGATGGGTGCCAAAGTAAGCATACACATGTTATTACTCTAAAAATACCAATATTGTCAGCATTTGCTTACAGTAGCATCATACATAACAAAAGTACCATTTTGTGGCATTTTACACAGTAAAGTATAGGAAGGTGGCAACCACCCCTCCACCTACCTTCCGACTTTCCCCCTGAAGGCTAAATGACCGCAAAGGATGACTTACAATTACATAAAAGCCTTAGATCATATTCATTTGCGTTTTTGTGCGGCAGGGAATCATCCGTTGGGGGAGGGGGTGGTAAACTACCCTCCACCCCCCCCCTTGGTTGGACGATGATTAAATTAAGGACAGCAGACAAATGGGAATTTGTGACAGTAAGTCTTAAAACCAGCAACCAGTTAACATCAATTATGAAAAATGGCCTAAATAGACCTATCAATATATTCCATGTGGTTTTTAAACATTGTTTCTCACAACTAATAATCAAAACCTAGTTTATTTTCATATTCCCAATCAATAATCTATGAATTGAGCAGTCTTTACATGCAAAACACTATTAAATTATATTATTATATATAGCGGTTTACACAACGTCTAAAAGCGCTTTACATTTATTCCTCTGTCATTAGGATATGCCAATTATAACGGTGAACAGTATGACTACCCCTAACAGCCCCCATTTAGCACCGGGGTGACGTAGACAAGCGAGATAAAGTGTCTTGCCCCAGGACACCACACCTTGGCCCGCGGGGCTCGACCGCACAATTTAAACGGTCTGATGATCTGAGCCCCGTCCTTTTTCCGCTGGACCACATGTGTCATGACTATGTTTAACTCCTTAACCACCGGACGAATTGGGAAAGTTTTTTGACATTAAATTTTCAAGAGCCATGCACAGGGGGGTTGCCAGTTTTTTTTTCCTCCCTTTACATCATTTTAAGTAATGGTTATACGATATTTTGAAGGATGGGGGGGGGGGGGGCTTCATATAAAAATGATTTTTTCAAATTAACCCATCCCCCCAATGATCGCACCAGTTTACTGTTATTTCATATAGTTTTTCGGTAAAAGACGGCAATAATTTTAATGGAATGCGTTACGGAGTATAGGTTTTGGTTCTGCACAGAGAAGTTAGGGTCACAGTCTGCTAAAAAAAATCTTTCATGTCAGTCCTTTTCCAATAAATGATGAAAAATGCTGTAAACGTTAATTGAACGCTCAGTAGGAGCTCGATGTTTATTTATCCTTGATCGAGGACATGTTGTTTATTTGGGGGGGGGGGGGGGGGGTTCATCATAAAAAATGGGGCTTGATCTTGTTTCCCCCGACGTTCTTAAGCAAGCATTTGAGACACTCAAACTATTCTTATTTTAATCCTATGAGCTCCACCACTAATTTGCCCATTTTTATCAAAAACGGAGCAACTTTACAATTTGACCCTTGTACAACTGAAATTGACCCCTTTTTAATTGATTTGTTGCTGTTTTTTAGCCTATAACTCTGAAACTTAGGCTGTAACATATTACAATATATACCCTTTTGAATCCTTATGGTTGACACCCATATCTCCCTTTCCCATCCCATCCCAGCATACCCTCATACACACTCTCTTATCCCGCTTCTTTGTTCTGTCTCTTCCCTGCTGGCTTATAAAAAGTTCTACTCCACTGGGTTGGGGTCAACCTTAAAGATCATGTGATCTTAATGGCCCTCTCCCACGCCCATCTTCCTCCCTTATAATAACTTTTCTAGTAAGTTATATCACCATTCATAATCGATCTTAATGTTTTCTCCCCAACTGTACTGGTATGTTTATAGTCAGGTCATGTATAAATTGATATATATTGGCCTTCATTATATAAATTATATATCGATTATTTTATTAGTATACTGTATTTTCTACAGAGTGGTCCAAAAAAAGTTTACACTTTTTCATCTGCAAATTTCTCAAAAGTGGGTAGACATATCCAAATAGTTTTAAGGTATTTATTAACCTACACTATACTTGTTGGCACCTGGTGACACGGCATTGAAAACAAAGCTGAAATACAAAATGGCCGCCTCTAGAGAAAAAAGGTCAAAAACCACTTTGCACACATGTGTCTATGGCACTCTATGCGTGTTGGTGGTACGAATTATATCAAAGATTGGTATACAACACACATTGACAATGCACCCCGTCATGGAACTTGGTATTAATAATAACCCACAAGGTAAGAATTAAGACACTCAAATATTTCAAGTTTTCTTATAAATTTAAAAATAAAAAGGCTGCAATATTTCTTTTTTTATGATCGTGTCCCCAAAACCAGCAACAACTTCGGAAATGTACAAGCAGGGTCTCGATCAGTCATGGCAAGGAAAAAACAGGCATGTACCTTTAATTAAAATGGGCTTCCCCCAATGAAATCAAACTAATATTATGTTAAATAGGCATTTCAAGGTTCAGTTCACGGTAGAGATATTCTCTCATTCATTTTCAAACGGTAAACACTTCACACAAACGTGAAGGGTGTTCAGGAGTTTTAAGTGAGTAGACCTCCAGGTCACGCAATGGTATGATTCTGCTGTTAACAATAAATGGTTGTCCCATAGACTTACGTGTGTGCAAAGTGGGTTTTGACCATTTTCGCTACAGGGCCGCCATTTTGTTATTTGAGCTTTGTATTGAACGCCGTTTTCACCCGCTTATTAAAATATGGTGTCAATAAATATCTTCAAAAAAAAAAAAAAATTGTGATCTGTGAAACCACTTTTGGAGATTGCAGATATAAAGTGTAAACCCTTTTTTGAACCACCATGTATCTGATTGAGACATTCACGGAAGTGTGGTGTGAATACAAAACTGAACTGAACTGAAATTTAGGTAGTCAATATGAAGCTATTGTGTGTGTGTTGTTGGGGGGGGGTAATTGTGTAGCTATTATTCTAAAACCACAACTAGGTGGTACCACATCAAGCTCCTAATCTTGGGCAACTGATTAAATACTACTTAAAATATGCACGGAATAAGGTATCAGAAAAGAGGTCCATGATAAAAACAAACAATATTGGACTACCAAGTAGTCTATTATTGATGATGTGTGTTTGTATATATGATCAAACAACTGCCCGAGTCAGTAAAATTTGACGTAAGAGAATTAAGTAAAACATTGTCGTGTTGATATTTATATCCTTATTTGTCGATAGTCAGACTGATTTGATAGTCTTGACATGCCTACAAAGGTGTGGTTATTAGTAAGTGAGTAGTAGCAATATTATGAAACGTTTAATTGCCTTAACTCCTTCCTTGTTTTGGTTTATATTAGATTGGCTTCTTGAGGGTATCGGATGGGTCCTTTGGGTTTGTAGTCCTCTTTCGTCGATTGGGCACCATTGGGTGGTGTTTGTTTTGATCAATTCTCTGCAAGGTCCTCTATTACTGATATTCTTTATATTGCAGCACCCCATTTTCGAGAGATAAGTGGACATGGAAACCAGAATCACAATTAGACAAGTGCAGACCAGCTGGAGGAGGAGTTTGCAGGGAAGGCGTTACCACGACACACGCATGTAACTCTTATCTTCTGGTCGACCGGCTAAAACGTTATATAACTGCAGTGCATTCTAGGAATGTTTTGTCATACAGAGTTAGTACAAAAATACGACCTGAGTTTGCCTCCATTTTGCATCTGTAAAGGTGCAAAGAGAGATTTCACATATCAGGTGTCCCTTAAAAAATCGAAAGTACTGATTTTTGCCCAGAAGTAAAGCTTTCCATCAAATATATCCCCATCTAAACGGATTAAGCCGAGAAATGTTTCTTTGGTACAAAATTGTGAAATTTTTAATTTCGTATAGGAGCAAATACGAAATTCAGCCTATGTTTTACATTGAAATACAAGCAAATAAAAAAAGCATTTTTTTCTCTCTTTTAAAACATTTCTGTAGCGAAATACAAGGCAAGAAATCTATTGAATGTCTAATCTATATGAAATTACTATTAGGACACAATATTTGGGTGCCTCAAAATCTCTCGTTGCACCTTAAGTAACATATCGTCGCTGGGCAGGAAAAACCTCATATGTAATTTGAAAGGTCAAATGCAAAACCTCATATGTGCAATTTCGGTAACATGGACAAACCAACCTATTGTCCAGTGTTTAGTCAAATCAAGTTGGTGAAAATGATGAGGTGACGTTTAAAGAAGTACGTAAGATCTATTTTAAGTATTTTGCGATACTTTGCAAAACGACGATATCGCCAAACAGGTCATTTTGTCAGTGTTACCGAAAATGCACATGTGAGGTTTTGCTCTTAGAGGTCAAATGCACATATGATGTTTTTCCTGTCCAATGACGATATCTCAATATATGTGGAATCATTTAGATTTTTGACTTTAATTTGCTGCAAAGATCATTCTCATTGGTTAGGTATTGGCAGAGCTACAAATTTTGAATCAAGTAGTCAGTTTTAAATGGCCGGCAGATAATGAAGCAAATCACTGCTCTATGATGATAGAGAGTTAAAGATGCTGTATGCTTTGGTCTTCAAATAAAGACAATACTTAAGAATGTTCGTACCTCAAAAGGTCGCCACTAATGTTTCTACCTTCTTGTGGTATATTTTCATTCAACTCTTCTAGAAACGTATACAGTTGTCCCAAAAAATGTTAACACTCGGGACAAAGCCATTTCGATAAGAAGGAAATTACACATGGGTCTTTGTTTGGTATTATTTTGATGCCAATAAAATAAGCATTGATTTGCCATTTATTTAATTCCAATCCGATATATAAAACAAAAGATATCCTTTGTTATTTATGAGAGGGAAAAATCAACTTGGTCCGATTTCTGCCTTAAAGCGATTGAGATGCATGATGCAACATGAATCCACTTGGTTTCATAGCACATCTTCTTTCCATCTTAAAAGGAAAACAAATAAATCTTGGCGTATTTTTCTATTAAAGAAAGACTTTTGCCTTTATTTCGAGTGTTAACATTTTTTTGGACAGCCTGTACATGTAGCCAGGCCCGTAGCCAGGAATTTACTTGGGGTGCGGATTTTGCAGTAGTGGACCTTTCGAGCGCGAAGCGCTAGAACTAACGGGTTGGGTGGAGGGGCCCGCTTCTGTTGGGTCCAGGGGAAAAGCCCGGGGCGAAGCCCCTTGAACCTCTGCGATTTTTGACAATTTGACCATTAGTTTTATGGTATAAAACCATTACTTTTCTGGAAAATTTATCTATTAGAAGTTGAACCTCAATTCAAATATGCCTCGGGCCGGCGTTGGAGGCAAGAAAGCGGCAAACTTCAGAATGATAAAGCGGACCTTTTAGCAGATTGGGTTTTTTTTTTTGGGGGGTGGGGGTGCGTCGCACCCCCCGCATCCCACCTGGCTACGGCCCTGCATGTATCACTTTAATTTTAAATGATTTTATGAGCGATGAGGAGGTATAAAGAGAGGGTTGTCAATGATCCATTGTGATTGTGACGGTCAATTCATTCTGCACTGAGGACCGATTTCATTGACTGCTTCGCTAAACGCCGTTCATTTCAATGTGATTCCGTGGACAGGGCAAATTATAGGCTGACTCAGAGATTTCCAGATGAGGGCGCCCTCAATTTGCTAACAAATCGTGTTTTTTGCATATACATAATGCTAGTCCCCATATTAATTACTGATTGAAAGAGCTAAGCTCAAGTCTCAGGTCCGCCAAGGAGAAAAAAAATTAAAGGTTGTCTTGAATGGGTTAACAGTGACTTTTTAAGATTATGTCAAGATAGAGACTATTTTTTACAATAGCTCATAAAACCAATAAAAAGAGGACTGGAATAAAGCTAGGGCACTCCGAAACAAAGTAAACAATATGAGATATTACCTTAAAAAGAATTATTGTAATAATGTTATAATAAAAAAATATGAATAATAGTAAAAATCTGTGGAAAACAATCAAGAAAAATGTACCTATTAAAACTTGTAAATGCAAATGTAAAAGCACCAACTTCAATTTCCAACAACGATAATAAATATTCATGTAATACTAGTAGTAAAGATATATCAATTGAGTTTAACAAGTACTCCACACCCATTGGTAATGAACTTGGTAGTAAATTTAATGATCATGACAATGTTAAATGTCCTTGTAATAATGTGTGTTCTGATCAAGATAACTGTAAGACAGGTATTTAAGTTTAGGGTTATATCACATGAATTTGTACATTATCAAAATAAGTAATATGCAAAATAATAAGTCAGCAGGATTATATCAGTTTAGTGTCAGATTGTTGAAATTGGCAGGGCCCTTCATATCAAACTGCCTAGCTCATATCTGCAACATGTCACTGAGTGGGTCTACTTTCCCTGATGACTGGAAGAAAGCCAAAGCTACACCAATATTCAAATCAGGTGATAAATCAGATGTTGGCAATTATAGACCGATCTCTGTCTTGCCAATCATTTCAAAAATTATTGAAAGGGCTGTCCACAATCAACTGTATGTGTACTTAAAGGGAACTAAACCTTAAAAGAGCGACAAGCTTATGTTTATATATACATATAATACTCCATATAGGAGTAATTTCTATCTCTCAAACCCATTCCCTCTCAAAATTCAAAGTATTATTAACTAGGTGTTAATAGATGAATCCATTTTGATTTTGGATGCCGTAGCCAGGGCCCACGAAAGAGTGCCGGCAAAGCGACCATACAGGCCTCCTATATTGTGAAGCACATGCTAACATCAAAACATCTATTCTTAACGATGAATGGCGGCTATTCAAAACAGTCCACGTGCATTTCATTGGCAGAAAATCAATTGTTAAACTGCCTAGCTCATATCTGCAACCTGTCACTGAGTGGGTCTACTTTCCCTGATGACTGGAAGAAAGCCAAAGCTACACCAATATTCAAATCAGGTGATAAATCAGATGTTGGCAATTAATACCGATCTCTGTCTTGCCAATCATTTCAAAAACTTATTGAAAGGGCGTCCCATCACTATGTGTACTACAGGGAAACTAAGCCTTTAAAGAGCGACAAGCTATGTTATATATACAAATGTAATTCTCCATGTAGGACTAATTTCTATGCTCTCAACACATGTCCCGCTCATAAAAGTATTAACTAGGGTTCATGATAGGTGAATCCATGTTGACTTTGGATGACGCGTAGCCCTGGGCCCACAAAAGAGTGCCGGTGTCATAAACCACCGTGTCCGCGTGACTGAGTGCCTTAGCCCCCAAGGGGATGGAAGCCCATTCAAAACCAATAGTCCGTCCGTGCTGGGGCGCTGAATATTTGAATATTTTCCACGGATATAATTATTAGTTTGGGTGCTGTATACACACATTACTGTCAATTGCGATACAAACAAGCCGGCAAAATATCAGTTATGTTGGATGTTTGGTTGCTATTGGGTGGTGAATTTTGTCCACCCATGGCCACACAACGAAATGAAATGGACACGTCAGTCGTCCTTGATTTAAATATAACCGCCTCAATGAATACATTCTTTTCACCTAACGGGCGCATTGCATAAGGAGAAAAAAGAGTATCTGAGCACAATGATCCAGGTGCATTTATTACACCTGGCCACCTAAACACATACATTCAATTTGTATCACTAACGATTATGTTTAGTTGATATGCAAAGCGGCACCCACAGTATGTGGAGAAAAGCGGGAGGCAGTTCATTGTTTATATTGTTGGTACTCTATGTTTCGTTGTGGTCGGCAAAACATGCTGAGGACGTGAATTTTCTAAAGATTACGTAACGTTTTGGCTTCATATCTAATAGAACCTCTTTGGTCCTACCATCCATCTGTCTATTGTGTTTTCTCCATTGAGGAGTGCTGGATGCATCGTTTGTTTTCAGCCATGTACCCAAAACGGCCTATGTTATCAAGCGTCCACGCGTTCATTCCGTACATGTGACATGGTAGCTAGGACACTCTCTCATGGGGGACATTCAATGTCTACACCGGCAAGCGACCCCAACCGGCCTCCATATTGTGAAGCACATGCTAACATCCAAACATCTATTCTTAGCGACCTTTGACTGGTCGGCTCTATTCAAAACAGTCCACGTGCCATTTTCAGTGGCAGAAAATAATTGTTACATACAGAGGACATTCCAAACAACGTTGATAGCGACGCTGTAAAATAAAATATTATTACAGACTGTGAGTAAATATAGCACGTGGCAAACCTGCTGTAATTCATATGCAACCTTAATATATAATATATGAATTTTTTTTTTTTTACAGTGCCATTTTTAAAATATCCATGAATAATAAGACCTGAAACAGTTTTTGTGCTGTACACGTATTTTGTTATGTATTTTGTTTCATCGGTTCTATATTTATGTAAAACGATTGTAAATAGATTAGAAGTCTATGTATCGCTGGTCTGTCGTCAATAAAAATATGATTTATGATGGGGTATTTGTGTCGGTTGTCTTTCAAAGGTAATAAAGCCTACCCTAAGTCGCTCGCGGATAGCCTTGATTTCATGGTTTCGTTAAAGTCGAAAATCAGTCAGAATAGAATAAGTAACGGAAAAGAGTTGTCATTATCAGGGTGTCTCAGAAAGAATGACACCTAACTATTAGAGCGACAATTAACTCAAAAGTAAGTATCACCTTTGAGAAATTTAAAAAGAATCTTAAACCTCAAATTTACGTTTTAACTGTTTAAAAGTAAACATCACTCGATTCCGGTTCAGTAGTTTGAAGAATAAGGCGATTATTGTTAAAACATGTCAATGGACACTTCCTTCCAGTTTGCTCACAACAATGCAGATTTATTTAAATACCGCTGATTTTGTGTTCATCTGTTTTTTCTTTCAACAAAGGGGGGCCAGGCCTGCTTTTCATTCTCCAAAAAGAACGGCTGTTTTAATATTTGTGAGTTCAATGCCACTTTGTTCATTTTATTAAAAACAAAAAAACACGCGTTTTTAACCTAATTTTAAAAAAAATCCAACAATTCCAACAAGGGAGAAAAACAAAACATGGTAAAATAACAGGACATGATCATCTTCATTAGACAACACCACATAAAATCTGTAGAAATGTGGAAAATATGTAGTTGAATAGGGGGTGGTACTGCATTGAGTTGAGATTGAATTGAGAAGTTTACCAATCTTAAGCAGGTGGATTAAAATGAACAAAAAGGTTTCACAATAGTGATTATTAAAATTAGACATTCTTATTCCACTAAAGATGGTGGATTCTGCCATTTAAATAATGGCAAGATTTGAGTGCAAATTCAAAATCTCTCCGCGTTTTAATCTATACTAGTGTTATATGCAAGTACTGGCACGAGACAAGATGTTTGTTCAACATTCTGTACCCATACAAAGGGCATTTGTTTTTCAGATTATGCCGAAACTGGTTTAATTTTTAATCTGCTATTTTTTGGTATGCTGGATATACAATTATTAAAGCATTTCAATCAAAACGGAAAATCTACACTCGAATCAATTTTTTAGCAAACAAAAAAGGTGACATTTGGTGGTTGAAACGTTCTTAGATTTTATAATGCACCACCTAGTTTAATATCAACTTTACTTCGTTGTCAATATTATTTTAATTTTAACGAGTTTTTTTTATTTTTTCTGTTCCTTAGTTTATTTAAATTAAATGAAAAAGGATTTGCCTGGATTGGCGACAGCCTTGTGTAACATAATTTGTCCAAAAGTCTTGAGATGTCATCTGCCCTTTCTTCATTTTTCTTCAACTTTTTAAGTGAAAAAGAAAAGATGTTACATTTTCTTTTGTAATTTTGGCAATATTATGTTTGCACCTGGTGCAAACATCATTTCTATCTTATTTTGTTTAAAAAGAACAAAATGAAAGAAAATGAGAAGTATTGATTATTTCTCGCCTGTTCTTTCTGAATCACTTTATTACAAAGCTGAAAGGAAGTGTCCTTGAACATGGTTTACATAATCGCTGTTTCTAAAACTACTGAACCGAATCGAGTGTGTCATTAAAATATTAAACAAATAATTGTGGTTTAAGATTCTTTTTAATTTATCAAATGTGGATACTCACTCTTGAAGTTATGGTCACCATAGTTAGGGTGTAATTCTTTCTGAGACACCCTGTACTAATTAAGGATACGGTCGACAACTGCCATATTAAAGACAGCTATATGACAACAACGCCCATTTAATCATTTTAGATATTAAGATTAATGGTGTTTTCCCTTTTACCGGTCAATGTGTTTGCACCAAACTGAATTTCAATAAAGGTTAAGTGTTTTTTTAATTGATGTAAACGAATAATCTGGTGAAAATGAACTCAATCAACAGAAATTGGGGTAACATTGTGTATATGTGCCAATGTTAATGCTATAATTAACCAAACTAAAGATTAATTAAATCATTTTATTTAAATGACACTTTTTGAGAGTTTACAACTCTCATATTAGACAGTAACACATGGAGGGAAAAACTACTGGTTTCTTTTAAAGGCTGGGGGGCTGCGTGACTCATTATGGCTATACTTAGTCCCATGGCACAAAACACGTGACATTTGCAGCTCGATGGTATTTTGCACTGTATGTCGGGAACGCATAACAATTTAATGTACGGTTGCCAGTTCCTGAGTTTCTTTTAATACTCTATTGACCCCAATCCGTGCTTACATAACATGCATTCTTTACTTACAGAGTTATCTCTATTAAAAGAAATGCCACCCGGCTTTGAAAGAGGACAATAGAGTTGCCTGCTATTATGTTTAACTAGTGGTTGCCCGCGCTTCGCGCGGTTCTCCCGCTAGCGAGTAAATGGGAGTGATCACTGAAACAGGACCGTGGTGGCAGGAATCTAGTCCTCCGGCTCACAGCGAGGCTGGTGAATCAATCAGTCAACTCTCACGCACATATTTTAACGCTATTAATTCCGTTGTCATCTATGAGCCCGGACGATGATACATGCCATGTTCCACTTTCACACCGGTTACTGAAACAGAAGCGATCACTGCACCGGGGCGATCACTGATGAAGAGGTGACATAGTGGCCACACTACCGCAACCCCACCAGGCTATGATTAACGACAAATTTGGCATATTGGTCCCTGTTCTAGCTTGATTCCTCTAGTATATCGTCCATGTTTTGGCTATTGGGTATTGGCATAAGGACGACTGTGATTGTGACTTCTTGGAAAACTATTTGCCAAACCTTATTATGTCCTCAGGCAGAATTTCTGACCAAATCACAGATGACAGTCCTTCACATTTTTTTGGTGTTTTTTAAAAAAAAACAAACAAACAAACAACCATATATTGATTTCGTGTACAAAACTTTAAGCTTCATGGATTTTCCCTTCCCGGCCGACATCCGAATAAATTTTTAATTTGTTGGAGGTTATTATTTTGACAAGTGCCACACATAATCAATAGGGTCAAAAAATTGATTGACAGGAGGGGCATGAGATGCACCATATTTGCTGGTAATAACTACCAACGGGGGGCCTTCCATCTTGGAGGTGGCGGGTATGTAAGCTGTAACTATTTGCACGCTGAGCAAATCTGTATAATCAGTTATAACACATAAGTCAGTAGTGGCATTCGAGATTGCCTTTCCAAAGCATTTGTATGTCATTGGGATCCATCTAAAAACGAACCAACAAAGGCTATGTCGTCTTTTGACTCCTTTAAATGCATTTTTCACGCCTCATGAAAATAAATAATTTGGAAATGTTTATAACACGAAAAACAGAATTGACCAACATTCATCTTTGAGCGAGTAACTCGCCTGCCGCACGCAAAGAGTTAAGAACCCCAATTTTCAGCACCCGCTGTCACCCAAAGACCCCATGTTATTTTGACAATGTCACCCAAAACCCCATGTATTTTGAAAATGTCCACCCAAAGACCCCTATGCATGATTTTGAAATGTCCCCCAAAGATACCCACCTTTTGTTGGAAAGTTTAACCACTGTCACCTAAAGAACCTTTTTGGGAGAAAATTTTGAAAATTGTCACCCAAGACCTCTATTTGTTTTTTAGTCCCTTGTCACCGAATTCCCCTGTGTTTGAGCTCCAGCCTTACCACCATTCCATTTCATTTATGTGATCCCGTCCCCGGGTATACGCCTACGTCGCTTAAATAGTCCCCTTAGGATATGGTGTTACAACACAAGACTGACGAATATACCATCTGAACAGTGCAGTGTACACGTTTTACCAATCGTGTAACAACGATTCAACTTTGCAACAGGGTAAGGTGAAATCGCAGCGCCCAAGTTTTGCTTACACCACGTTCTTACACATTAAAATGGAGGCAACAAAATCTAATGCCATTAAAACCTAGGGGTGTCCCCACCTGAAAACAAAAAAACTGTCATCTCTAAGAACATATTCAACATCCATGGTGACATAAATCGGTCGGGGACACCCTCTAGAATTTTGTAAAATATGGTTAAAGTTTGCAGCATATTTCGCTTTTTCTGCATTGCGATGATCAAACTCGTGAGGGATGTATGGTTAGTCCTGCAATACGAATTAATCAACGACAGCATTTGATTAGTCTCAGCTAGGAGTCCCACACCGTCGTGCGGTATTTAAAAGCCGACTCAGAGATTTCCTGAGGAGGGCGCCCTCAATTTTCCAAAAAAAATCGTGTTTTTTTGCATGTACACAATGCGTGTCCATATACTAATCACTGTGAAATTGCTAAGCTTAAATCGAATTCCTTCATATTGAAAATCACAACTTTGTTATAAAATTTCGGATCCGGAATTTTTGTTATACACAGTATCCTATGGGACGTAACAATACACATAAATGTTTACTGCATCAAAACGAAAAATCCGATTCATTTCAAATTTCGGAATTGTGCATTTTAGGTCACTATCTTTAGTTCTAGTTGACTATTTTTCACTATTACACAAAAAATAATATTTCGAAATCTCTGAGTCAGACTTTAAGGTTCATTGCCAGATTATATAAATTTAGTGGACATAAGCTCCTGCTATAAATACTGATCACTCAGCAATTTTAGTGTAGAATATAGCAAGGGTCTGTCTCATTAGAAATTTAATAATTCGTTGTGCTTGGATAACAAATTTGGGTGGCTGGAATGGCAGTGTTTGGCTAAAGGCCTTTAATTGGGAGAGATGGAGTGATAATTACCGAAATATTATGATGCTAAGGAAGTATAAAATGAAATACAGTGAACGTAGAATTCGAGTAAAAATTTGGATGGAATGATGAAAAAGAGTATACTTAACGTACAAATCCAGTGGTGGGATAACGCTTAGAAAAAAAATAGAGGCAGAATATGATTTTATAGCCCAGGGTATTATTAGACATTCTAGAGCCGAATGAGTTGAAAATGGCCCAAAAAGGACCAAGCATTCCTCAATTTGGAAAAATCAAATAAAAAAGTAGAATCCGTTCGGTGGTAAATGATAGCGGTAAGGTTATCACTATCCCCAAAGTAAACATCTGCAAACTGAAAAAAATATATATAGCAACCTCTGGCAAATAGGTTAGTTTATTGGGAACCGAGGCAGGCTATTTTTGAACATTTAAACATTTTTGCCTTAGTACTCTCAGTTTGTGATTGAAATAATATTTCATTTCTGTAACTAGAGAAAAGGAACAAAGACAAAATTGGAAAATCAGCATTTACTGACCATCATGCCTGCCTCCACAAGATTCTTCGATGCTATACCCTTGAGAAAAACATGTTAAAGCTAAACAAGTTTTTTTTAGGCCTTCCAAAATCAATTCAGTCTGATCAAGGATCTTTCATGCCAGGTCCCAACAAGTGATGGACCAGTTATGAGAGAGAGAGAGAGAGAAAGGTACCACTAAACAGTGAAAACAGTGATTTTTTGTGTCACTTCGTGCATATTATCGAGGGCATGGTTTCATTTGGAAGGGATTGATGTGCTGATAAAAAGTCGAAGCTATAGTGGAAAGGATACATTATTGCTCTGTTATTGCAGATAAACGCTTCGAAATTAATTTAAAAATAAAATGTCATGATCCCCGTTTGAGCTAATCCCGTAAATGTTATGTTTGATGACCATCACTAGTCGTGTCCACACGGTCGGACTTAAGTCACTTATTACCGGTTCTAACTCTGGTCGGTATTAGCGTCGGACTTGTAGATTCCACACCACTAAATAGATCTGTTCTGGCACCCTCTGGCCGAACAGTATTTGTGGAAAAAGGTGACGGTTAAATTAAAATTGAAAAATAGTAGAAACTGGAACTTCCTGGGCCATATTTTGTGTTAGAAATTATTTTAAAGATAAAAATCAGCACAATATCAAGACAAAAAAGGTGTGTTTACAGTACTAATTTTACACCCACCCCATAGGAATACTTTGACTAGAAGCCACAGTTTCAGAGGGGATCGGAACTCATCGTTGTCTTCATGCTTCAGTAGCTCGAAAAATCCGTGGTCAACTTATGGATTCTTCTTGCTGAATGGGATGCAGAGGTCTAGTAGTCCAAGGTAATGCATTATTTAAGTAACTGAGTCGCTTCGTTAATGAGAAATTTACGTTTTAATTAGGGCTATTTTGTACATAAACCAATGGCAATTTATTTGTTGGTGTGCAACCTATAGTGGCCGTGTGGACGGGCACTGATCGGATCTAAATTATGTCGGTATTAGTATTGGACTTAAATTTGGTAGTGTGGACGCGCATTTAACGGTATTAGCGCTTAGATCCGACATAACTTTAAGTCCGATAAGCTTATTACCGGCCGTAAGTGGTCCATGGCAACTGGCATCGGAGTTATAAACTTTCACCCAAAGAAGGTTAGAACATGGAAGAAAGAGATAAGAAGGAACCACAACGACTTCCACAATCCGATTTAATCTGTTTATCCATTCACCCGCACAAAAGGAAGGGATTCAACAGCCACCCTCTGATCATAATCCCTCTGCCGCAATCGATTTTTGGCGAGCAATATTACAACATGTTCCGGCTATCTCCGGTGTGTATTTGTTGTTGTTATATAAGAAGTTAAAGCAATATTAGCACATTTTTTTGAAGGGCGCCACCAATTTTTCAAAAATTTGGAGAATTTTACATGGTTGCATTGGTAACTGGCTAGTAAACTATACCTGTGAATGGCTAAGCTCGAAAATGTCTATGTGTCACAAACGAAGGAATTTTGTACTAGAATAATTATTATCGGGGATCCCCGATAATAATTCAACGGCTGCTTGGAAACGGCCTCCAATGTGAAATAGTCGTTAAAATAGCGCCATGTACGTGTCTTACGCTCATCCCATTAGTTGTTTATTAAATTTCGGGCAGTCAAGTTAGAGGGTGGCACTATTTCATCATGACGGACCTAAACGTAGCATTTCCAGCTCTGCCGTTCAAGTCCAATCTGGATCCCCCAATTCTAAAATTACAAAATCGCTCATTTTTTTAGCATTCTCTCGTTCGCAGGTTAGTTTCCTTAGACAATTTACAACCGTACAAAATATCAATTTTGAAAATTGGGGGTGCTCTTCAAAAATGTGCCAATATTGCTTTAATGTACATCGTTATGCGTTTAGCTTTACGCCCAGATGCCCAGTGGTGAAAATAAGGAATGAATTTGACTAAATCTGAACCGGGGGGCGTCTTGGATTTTCGGTCGTTGGGCACCCAGGGTTTCTGAACGTGACCCCTAACGGGACCAATTTTAATTTAAATATACCCGGCCCCTAATTGGAACAACTTTGGTGAAATTAACTTGTTTTCAGTGTAAAAAATTACCCTAACGGGACAGCAGTAATATGACAATACCAGAAAGGTTACCGTGCTATTTAAATATATTTCCACTAGTAATTATCGCAGTTGTATACTCTCTTTTGAAATGCCACTTAATATGTATTATAAACGTCTTTACTTGTAATGCACAATGTTTCACTGTACTGCATTATTTTACATAATTCTTTATCATAATTGTTTTTATTGTGTAGGTCGAATTTATATGAATAATAAAACTGATTGAAGATTGAGGTAATTTGCAGTGAGATTATACCCTTTGTGGGACCGTTCTCAATAATGAAAAAATATACACATTCAAATAGCCAAAATACAAGAAAATGAACACTTGTTCTACTGCAAAAAAAGTACATACTTAGGGTCAGTTTGTTGATTTACCACCCCTCGAAATCCAGCTTGGGTGCGGGGTACATTTGCCTCGACCGTGTCATTGATCCTGCGAGTATCAGTCGCTCAAGCATCTTATAGATGTGATATAGTAGCGAGATGGGTCTGTATCTCTGGGGTCTTTGCTGTTTCTGGGCTTCAGGATTGCATGACCTTTGAAGTCGTCCATCTGGGGGGGGGGGGGGGGGAATGTTAATGTCCATGCAAGTAGAAATGAGGAGTTTGGAGCCATCGCACAGCTTCTGGTGCCCTATTCTTCAGAATTCTGTTGGAATGTTGTCATTGCCAGAGCTTTCCCATTCCCTTGAGAACTTTAATTGCTTCGTTCGGTGATCACATCGTAGGTGAATGGTTGGGACATGGGGCTTGACGGTGGAGAGGTTTGTATAAGCTGTTTAACCTCTGCATTAACAGCACGAGAGTGGGATTTCGCCTGTGGAGTGTTGTCTTGCCACTTTCCATTGTTTGACAAGTACTGAAGCGGTGGAGTTTGCAGAAGCCAGGACACTCTTAGCGGACGCGTACGGCCGTGAGCTTGTTGAAATGTGTTCCAGGCCTTGCGGCTGAGTGGGTAAAGTTGATATGGATATCTCCTCCTCCCTTCTGGTGCGGGTCTCTTTTGGCCATGCAGATCCAGTAGCTGGTTACCATTTGCTGTTCTCTCAGTAATCGCAGTTGGTATTACAATAACGCTTTGTGATAACTCTTCGCATTCCTTGTCCAACAGGGGGTGTAGGGATTCCTTCTGCCTCTTGGAATGGAACATTTATCTGCTTGGTGAGCATGGAGCAGAAGTCCAGAATATGCATCGGTGATGTTAGATGAAGCCGGGTCTGGCTGCGTGGATGACAGTTTCGCTGGTGAGTTGTTGAACTTGGACCATTTGGCCCTTTCCTGAAATTCCATCTCTTTCTGTAGAGGCTGGAGATCGTGACCTTGATGTCACTGGTGACTAAGATAGGGCAATGACTTGATCTAGGAAATCTAGGGAGGACTGTTCTTGGAGGCAGCGGGATCGGATGTCGCTGGTGAACTGTTGACAGTCGGGACAGGTCCATGTCCATGACGCTAGAATGAAGTAGGTTGATCCTTACTATCAACAGCAGTTGGAGGTCTGGCTTCAATCCATTCAAGAGCCTCTTTTGCCATTCTTGTCAGTATTTGAGTATCCCCATGCTGTATTCCTACAGTTGAAATCCTTCCGCAGACGAAGGAGCTCCGCTGACCTACTGGAAGGGAGTTGAAGTCTGCCTCAGCCTGGTGTGGCTTAGATTTTGGTGAAGTGGGTTCCCATGCTTCAAATTTTTCCACTGGATCGGCGAATTCATGAATTGCAGGGTTGACCACTTGTATGCCTTGCGTCACATAGGAAGCGATCCCATGCTTGTTTTGCGGAATACAAATTAAGGTCAAAACCTTCGATTTGCAGCTTCTCTTCAGATTCGCAGTGAGTTTCTTGGAGGAAGGATGATCTTCCTCCTTTCTCCCTGGAGAGCTGTAAGTTGATGTCACGCTTAGCATGGGGTGAGACCCTCAATGTTCAGCTGCAGGATACAAAATTTGGTGCTTGCCATAAGGATGGTTTCCTCTGTGAGTAGCTCCGCTATAGAATTGAGGGTGGGTCTTCAAGATGTTTACTGGTGGCTGTTTTAAAACACATGTTTTGTTATATTGTGAATCAGTTAGCCACAACAGTGATGTGACTTTAACAGGGCCGCCTCGAGAAGGCTTCAACACGATCCCAATTTAGAGATATGATAACAATTTGCAATTATGGGGCGGCATAGATCGTTCAACGGTCAAGTTGGGTCGTTTGTTGTTCCTTCTTTATCTCTTTCTCCATGGTTTAGAATATATTAAAAATTTGAAAGAAAACATGGTGAAAACGATGTTTACTTATCGTAATCTGTTTTATTCATGCCCAGGAGCAAACACCGTTGAAAAACTCTCACAAAGTCACAATGACCATTTAAATGGTATTTATGGCAAAATCAATTCATTTTTGGTGAAATGATACTTTCTGTGACAACCAATACAAAAGTCATGCAATGTACGTCCGTGATGAAAAAGTGTCCGTTCGTCATGGATTTTCAATTTCATTTTGGTGAAGCATTATTTATAAACGTTAAAGCTATAATATTAAACAAACCCTTAGAAGTTTTTGAAAGTAAAAAAACTAAGATCAAATTAATATAGTGAAAAAAAGTCGTCTGTATTTTGTAACTAGGCGTACCCAGGTTTTTTTTCACCGGTCGCCGTGATTTTAGAATGACCGCCCTCCCCCAAAAAATCGGTACAGATGGGGGGGGGGGGGATTCGCGGCAGGTTCTCTTGCAGAAATCCAGGCGTCCGTTCGGGGCTTATTTCTAGGGTTTTTAAAGCCCATGCGGCGTTATGTTTATGAACATAATACTAATACCCCTATTTTGTTCGCAAATTGTAAAAAAAAAATAATATTAACTTTTCCAGACATTTGCCTGATGCAAAAGTAACCCTTATCCTTGAGACCCCTACCTGATAAAATTGCGGACCCCAACCAATTATCCATACAGTAAGAATGGCCGTAGCAATAGCGGCACGAAGAGTGTGCGACTCTTCTATTATTCCTTTTTCCAGATTTTTTTTCATGCCAAGTTGATTTGGAGTGGTTTCAACAACATTAAGCTTAGGTATGGGCAACGATCGTTCTTAAAATAGGATAAAAGAGATAGTAGATTTGGAAGCAGGTCAATTTAGGAGTCCGGCAAGAACTGATTTTTCAGGTAAACCTAAAAATTCTGTATATAGTTTTTTTTTTATGTTGATTGGGATAGCCGAGGTGTCTTCTTTCATAATCCGCCAGGTGGACTTTGTCCACCCTTTGAGGGTTTTTGAGAAATTAAGATGCGCCAGAGGGCGCCATTACATATTTCAGCTATAACTCCATTTATATTTCACCTAGGAATAACAATTTTGGTGTCTAGTCCTATGTTTTTGGGGGTCATGTAATCAATTAAGAACCAATTGCAAGACCATTGAAAGTTAACAATCATGATCAATCCAAGATGGGCGCCAATATAGCCCGCCAAATCATGGTTCAGCTGTGAAAAACCTGCTATTTATCCTATGGTGGTAATTTTTTCGTGTCTAATCAATATTTTTTTGGGGGCAAGCAATCCATTGAAATAAATTGCGAGACCATTGGTGGTTCCATCATGATTCAAATCCAAGATGGCTGTCAATAAAGGCCACAAATAGAATAAGGCAGCCAACATTACCTTACAGGGTTTCAATGTACTATATATCAGAGGTGTCCAGTTACACATTTTAATTAATTCCAAGTAACATTAAAACTAGTTACAAGACCAGTGAGGAACTGCGTTATGGTCAAACAAGATGACTGCCAATATGGCGCCAGATTATGGCTTATCTAGAAGCCGCTTTCAATATGTTATAGTTGTACTTGTGGTGTCCATTCATATAAAGTTACAGCGTATTTGTGGTGACAAATGAAACATGTTCGTTCGTTTGTTTTTGGTAGAAATTCATTGAATGAAACCACTAACAGTCAGCTGAGCACTGAATCATGGTGAATATGATTTATCACAATAACCTGTGGAATGAAGGATCCCACCATCATTATAGCACATTATAATTTTAACTCACTCAAAGGGCTGGCTTAATTCTATCTCAATCACATTTTCATAACAAAGCTGTTGCCTTATTCAAACATACTGGCAACTGCTGAAGAAAAGAAAGCATTAGAAGTTAAATTAACAAGTGTTCATATGCTTACCAACTCCATCATATCTCGGAAAGAACACCGTTAAGCTGTACTTTTTGGTAGCAGCCTATAGATTGTTAAAAATTGGTGTGATACGTGAGTCATGTTTGCGTTCCGCGGAACATGGCGGGCTAGTTCACACGTTGTTTACAAATGAGATGGAGAGCCTATCAGCAGTTCTTAAGGGATCCAATGAGCCGGGGAGCAGCCACTCTTGGCTTAAAGGCTGCTTACCCCCACACTCCGATAACATCCTTCACCCAGGAAGTGGCTCAGTTTTCTATATCGACCACTCGTTCTATCGTCTGGCTCCTGGCACGCGCCTTCCAGGGAACATCTTTCATCAGCATTTCAGCACTCCTCGCAGGGCATCGACTTTTTAGGGGCGCCGAGCTGATCTTCAAAACGTGGACATACGTTTTCCGGACCGCCGATCGCACACATCCACGCGCAGCGCGCCCAGGACCCTCATGAAACTCCACCAAGCACCGACATCTTCGTGATAGATACTGGGCTTCACAGCCAGTATGAAACGTGGTAACACGTTGAGAATGCGCATGCGAGTAGTATAGCGGCAACACGTCTTATCGCGGTTCAATTCGCCGAGACCGGATGTCCAAGATTATTCCAGACGTCCCACATGTCCCCCGCCGGGAGAACTATTCACATCAAGACCCTCACTCTTTCATTCTCTGTAACGGACGCATCAAAGAATCGGGTGGGAGCCCACGTAGGAGAACACTCGCCTCTCGGGGACTTGGACAAGGAAGTTGACCAAGCCCACATTTCACGTTGGAGCTGGCTGGCAGTTCTCTGGCGCTGAGACAGCTCTCCATCTTGGTCCAAGGAGGTCACGCCCTAGTCCAGTGCGACAACATTGTCTGTCGGTCTCCCACTTAACAAACGGGAGGATCCGGGAGTCGCAGCATTTGCCTACAACAGTCCTGGAGTGGGTGTCTCCATCATCAGACCACTCTGACGGTCGTTCACCTTCCCGGGGAAGACACACCTGGCAGAATGCCATGTCGAGGAAGCAGGCCGGGAAGGCAGGCCCTGCGAGAGTCCGGGATCGTTGGGGGAGTAGCACCTCAACCCAAGATATCAGAAGGCCGTCACAGGCTTTCTCACCACCCCCACGTGAACCTGTTCGCAAGCCGCCTCAACGCTCAACGCCCAGCTCTCGACATACTGCTCGTGAGCCAAGGCGCCACACCGGTATTGGTCTTCTCCCGTCACGGGGCCCACTACCGTTATTCCTGCCGTGCCTACCGTTCACGGGGAATACTTAGAAATGGATATTGGCCTTCCCGTCTTCGGGGCCCCCACTACGTTATTACGGCGGCCTTACCGACTGGGGATCGCCCTATTTCTTCACAAGCTCACCGAGACAAGCCACTGCCGCATGATTCTAGTGTGGCCGAATTGGCCTTGACAATCGTGGTTTCCAAGTCTTCGGTGTCTGCTTACTATTACTCCAACCTGTTTGGACTCCTTCCTATTAGGAAGGACCTGGTCAAGACCCCGGAAGGTCTCCTTCTGATGGAGACTCTAAGGCGATCAACATGACTGCATATGGCTATCTCATCCAGCCCTACCTAGCAGCACAGGCCTTCCGCCCCAATCTGCCCATTGACGACTGGAGAGGCAAGGAAACCTACAACAAGGAGGATTTATAATCCAGACTTGTACTGGGTGCAAGGATCGCCAAGTGGACCCTCGGCGAGCACCTCTCTCAACCATCCATCTGGGATTTGGGGGAGGCATCATCACCGGGGCATCACCGTGTCCAACTCGGTCCAGCCGCTTCAATGATCTCATCAAGGAATGCGGCTCACGGCCGCCCGAACGGTCCTCTCGTGCGCTTGGGAGACCTGCCCAGTCCTCCAGCATCCTACAAGCCCTCCTTAGGATCCTCTTCTCTATGCTTTCCTTAGCGGACACCACCACGAAGACACTTTCACTTGTCACCGCAGCATCAAGCAGGAGATTATCGAACATCCTTGCTTGTCTATAGCAGGATCACCTCACTTAACATACGCCGCACGCTTTTCTTTCTCCTCGGCCGTTTCCTGTCCAAGAATCAACCACTCAGCTTCACTCCACGGCCGATCGTCTTCCCAGATCTCCGACAAGCTTCGGGCTCCAGCGATGAGGACCCTGGAGTCCAGTTAGAGCCTTGAAGTTTAACTTCAGCAAGACCCAGCCCTATGGGGGGGGGGGGGCTCACGACCCGCTTTCCCTCACTCAGAAGCCGTTTTGGCCCCGGCCTCCAAGACGACATTAGCCAGATGGATCATGGCAGACATAAAGGAGAGCCTCGCTAGTACGGAGGCTCGTCGGACGGGACACACACTAGGAGCTCACGAAGTAAGATCTCAGGCGGCTACTTGGGGCCTCCTTCCGGGGGCGCTTCTTATCCAATATACCATGGACAAATGGGGATGGGCTTGTTCTTCCACTTTCCAACAAGTTTTCGTTTCTATACTGCAGCGGTTCTACGGCAGCTCGGATCCTTTCAATCGCTTCCTCGTCCCCACAGCAAGCTTCCACATCTTCCAGTCCCCACAACTCTCAGTAGCACTTTATTACTTAACCACTGAATTCGGTAGTGCAACTATTTTATCATTGGTTTGTTCAACCTTCTCCCGGGGAGACCAATCACCATATCTCCGCTTGCCTTTTTGACCCGAAAAAAAGGGGGGGGGGCCCCCCCACTCTGGTATCCGGATTGACTCTACCAGTTGCAATCTGTGGCATATGTCAGGCTTGAGTGGGAACGTACTAGGAGATGTTGGTGATTCCCCTCTCAGGGACCGGGGGAGATCATATCCCATATCCTCCGTATAACTCCGCATTCAGCGATTGATTTAAATGGATTGGTTTGAATCCCAATAACATATAACTAGATACCAATTTTATCATCCTAGGTTAAATATGGTATGAAATACAGCTAAAAAAAATAAGTAATGGCATCCATATGGCGGACCATCTTGGATTGTGATCACTGATGGAACCCTCGTTGTCTGTGATTGATTCTTACATGGGATTGGTTGACCCCAAAAACATCTAACTAGTAAACCCATTTTATCTCCAAGCTTAAGTTTAACGCTGAAATATGTAATGGGCGCCATATGGCGGCCACCTTGGATTGATCATGTGTGAACCCTCCTTGGTCTTGAAATTCGTCTTAAATGATTACTTGATATCCCAAAAACATATGACTAGACACCAAAATTATTAGTGTAGGTTGAATATAAGGGAGTTATAGCTGAAAATATGTAATTGCAGCCATATTGGCACCATCTTGGATTGACATGAGGTGAACCCTCATTTGGTCTGACACTGGTCTTCAATGACTTTAACCCCAAACCATATTACTTAGACACCAAAATTATTATTATAGGTTGACTATGAAGGGAGTTATAGCTGAAAATATGTAATGCGGCCATCTTGACGCCATCTTGAATTTCTCAAACCCTCAAGGGTGGACAAAGTCCACCCTGCAGATTCTGAAAGAGACCCCCCAGCTATACAAATCATCATAAAAAAACCTTAATACAAAATATTTAGTTCAGTCAGGAGGACTAATTCGGCCACACGACCAATTCGGCCATAATGAACATCAATTCGGCCACAAACGTAAGTCAATTCGGCCACAAACGAGATATTGATAAGTATGGACAACTTGTGTGATGTACGTGCCGATACTTTGCCATGGGGTTTAATGATAAGGGTGCTGCACAATCTATTTCGACGGGAAACGTGGTTGTAATAATAACCTTAAGAACTTGTGTGGGGATACACATGCCTCTAACTTTGCGCATGGGGTTTTTACCATTGAGTATTCTTCTTCTTCTTATCATTGAACCATTGATATTGATCAGTGTGCAGCATGGGGCGGCATATGGATACATTTCTGACGCGTACGGGAAAGCGCGGTTGTAAAGGCCTATTTGAATGGTCCTTCACACAGGATGTGGTCTAAAGATGACTTGGCACTAGCAGACAATAAGGTCCGAATTAGCATTATTTACTACTATCTTTCGAATAGAGTGGTTTCGTTTTGTTGTACCGAGGGGAGGGTTTGTCACAATTTTGCAGTCCAAACCGTACCCATTATTCATCCATTCGTTATGTCGAGGTCATTAGGAGTTATATTGCGGTTAAGTGGGTTCAAAATGCCGATTTATAAACACTTGGGACTATTGCGGCAAAACTCGGTCAGAACAACCACCAACACAAGCTTCATAAGGACCGTTATTTGGAGTTCACTTTGCTAAGATAAGATATAGGACCTAGCCTCGTGCATTTGACAGGATAATCGCACGCGACCGTATGGGTCAGTGCAGGCAGCACGAGAGCCGGAGGCTCGAGTGCTGCTGCACTGACCATACGGTCAAGTGCGATTATCCTGTCCGATTGCACTGAGCCGTGGTCCTTATCCGTCATCTACTTTGAGAAAACAATAGTATCAATCCTTACTTTAACATTAATAATTAACGTATTTATCTAACTTTGAGTTAGTTTTTAAAATAATTAAACACTTCTATACTCCAACTGTCCCAAGTTAACGTCTATAAATAGTGCCAAAAAGACCTGACGCAATTCATTGTTGATTAGTTTGTTTTGAAAATGATCTGGAAGTGCGAGAAAATCAGACTCTCTAAAGCCGCTTAGAGTGGCTAATCTTTCTCGAACCTCCCTGGCAGTTTTTCAAACAATCCATTAGTGATAAAACGCGTCAATGAAATTGAAAGAAAAAATAGCCTTTTTCGCACTGCCCTTACTTTTTCCAAACAAACCCATCCGTGGACGATTTGCATATAAATGCATATGATTTTTCTTCTACCAATTCCAATGCCACTGTGTTAGATGTTAAAGACCACGCAGACATGTATGTACAAAACATGACTGTTTCTGCTTTGAAAACGATTTTATTTGTGAATTTTAGGTTACTTGAGTATACTTTAATTCTCCTGGGCGCTACTATCTATAGCAACATGTATAGTCCCATTCTCTACTCCGTGCAGGAGTCATAACATTACGCGCTTGTACGCACGCGTCAAGTATGCGCATCTTGTGCGCGAGTGTAAAACGCCGTCGCTTTAAACCAGCGCGTGCGTTTTACTGTGCGCCCATCAAATCTCGCGCTGACGTCCACGGGCAGCCGAGGTATGGAAGTTCAGTATAGCAGCTAAACCTTTCTGAAAGGCTTTCTAATTTGACAATTATAACATAAGGATTTTATATGTAAATCAATATTTAATGGTTCAAACGTATCGTCCTTTGAGAGTACAAAAAAGCTTGTTTTCGGGAATTAAGATATACGCCGTTTCGGAAAACACAGTACAAAATCACATTATTTGGAAGGTCTGCGCATGTGATTCAACTAATACTTTAACGAGAAACCAATATTTTTTCAACACAATAATTAAGTTAGAACTGACACCAAATGTTGATACTAAGTTCGTAGAGGGTATATATACGATCGGCAGTTACTTAATATTGAGGCAGTAGTCGATATCAAATGATGACGGTATTTCTAGTAGCTAACAGGAGTTGTGACTTGTGGTGACCCGAGTGCATTATCTTATGACTCGTGCATTATCTGATGACCCTTGCATATCTGACAGAGACCAGTGCATCCGTGAAAAATAATGCACGCTGAAAACAATAGATAATCGAACACGAGAAGTATATCCCAAGATAAGGACCGTTATTTAGGGTCAGCCTTTGCTAATGCCAGATAAGGAGTTAACTCCCAATAAGGCGCGTCATTTGGGGTTCATCTTTGTTTATGTCTAGATAAGCTTTTTTAACTCTAGTCGTTTCAAGACGCCCTCGCATTTTTATCCACCAACCGCGAGCGCGCCGAAGCGCCGTGTCCGACGCCCGAAGGCGTGAGGCGGAGTACGACTCAACTTGAGCGGTCCAGAGAGGGGCGGACTCCACAAAATGATAATAATCAAAGCCATGATAAAAGGCTTGGTTTAACTCTAGATAAGGACCGTTATTTGAGTTCAGCGTTGTTAACCCTAGATAAGGCGCGTTTTTTGGGGTTCATCTTTTTATCCGAGATAAGGACCGTTATTTAGGTTCAGCTTTGTTATCTGAGTTAACAGGACCGTTATTTGGTGATAAGGGGCCATATCCCTAGATAAGGTTTCTTATCTTGAGATAAGCTTGGTTAACCCCAGATAAGGAGCGTTATTTGGGGTTCAGCTTTGTTATCTCGAGATAAGGACCGTTATTTGGGGTTCAGCTTTGTTAACCCCAGATAAGGATCGTTATTTGGGGTTCAGCTTTGATATCTTGAGTTAACGGACCGTTATTTGGTGATAAGGGGCCTTATCCCTAGATAAGGTTTCTTATATTGAGATAAGCTTTGTTAACCCCAGATAAGGAGCGTTATTTAGGGTCCAGCTTTCTTATCTCGAGATAAGCTTTGTTAACTTAAGATAAGGACCGTTATTTGGGGTTCAGCTTTGTTAACCCCAGATAAGATGCGTTATTTGGGGTTCAGCTTTGTTATCTCCAGTTAACGAAGCGTTATCTCCAGTTAACGGAGTGTTATTTGGAGATAAGGCTTCCTTATCTACGGATAAGAAGAAAGTGATACACTTGTGCTTTCATATACGTTACCGATAATCCTCTCTTCATTTTGGCAATGATGCTATGGTATTCGTTTGGGTGTATGTTTTCTTATTTGTAAATCGAAGAGTACTTTGCCGTTGTTTGTATTTGCTTTTTATATAATTAGCAGTTAGCATACGTTACCAATGATAATCCTCTGTTTTTCTATCAATTATGATGCTCCAGCTATACTTGAAACAAGGTCAAATCATTTAAAAATGGATGCATGGTCATGAAATATGATGGGTTTAGTCAACATTCGATGCCAATAATTCGAAAGTTATTTCAAAGTCATCAAAGGTAATCTAAGGTTATCTAAGGTCAAAACTGTGTGGTCATACCAATTGACGGGTTTTGTCGAAATTCGATACCAAAAAATTCGCAGATAATTTCGAGGTCATCAGAGGTCATACATCTTAGTCAGTTTAGTCATTATACGATGCAAACTGTTTTGAAGGTTATTTCGAGGTCATCAGAGGCCACCTAAGGTCAAATCAGTAAAATTTGTTGAATGGTGGTGCTTGGTAACATTCGATGCCAACAATCTTGAAGGAAATTTCGAGGTCGTCAGGGGTTACATTACGGTTATCATCACGATATGGTATTCCATACACACAAGAATGTAATTAAATAGGCTTTTATTTAAATGATTTAAAGTTTGAAGAGAAGGATTTTAGAAAATAAACATCTTGAAAATGACATTTATTAGACTTTCAAATCCCTTACGCTATTACGGTAAAATACTGAGAAGTAGACAGGCATATACTGTAATTTGTTTATTCATCAAGTCTGTAGAACAAAATAACAATTTGATCTATTGTTTCAAGGCTAAATACTCTTAACATTCAAGTCACTTGCGTTTAAATCCATAATCAAATAACACAATTCTGCCAACAAAACCAACCGAACGCCTGTATTAAAGGGACATAATGGCATAAAAAAATGACAATGAAAAGGACCCTTACTGAAATCACTTCCAAGAGTTTGAAAACAATTTGGATGTTTACATTCTGTAAAAACAGGAAGAGTTCCGGGGGGAGGTGGCAGTTTGTGGCAATTTCTGAACAAGGATGCTGACATTAACCCTTTTAGTCGCCTCTTACGACATGCAGGGGTACAGCGGGTCAATTCTTAACCCCGAATCCGTAGGGGTCCCTTTTAGTCGCCTCTTACGACATGCAATGCTACATTGGACTAATTCTAAACTCCGAACCCGCAGGGGGTCCTTTTGTGTTAGATCCACAAATGTGTCATACAAGTACACACACACACACTCACATACGCTCACACACAGCATCACACACACACACACACACACACACACACACCACACACACACAATGATTCACAATGATGGCTACAAACAACAGACGTTTCTTTTTTACTTAAAATGTTTGACAAACGAAATAGAAATAAAATAATAATGATGTATGAAAACAAAAACCTTATATAAACTGATAATATACGTGACTTCGCACAAATCTTGAATTTGAACAGGTAAATAAATTTTTCATAACAGCCATGATTTACAATTAAAAGCAATTCTTTTATGGGGAGGGCGAAGAAAATACCGAAACAGTTTGCCAACGGGGAGGGAATATAGCAGTATGTAGGGTGGTTGGAAGGAAGAATGAGTTTATAGGAAGGAATCATGAGAAAGAGCATAATGGTGAAAGTTATGCATGTGTTGCTGACACTAAAAGCTTGTAAAGGGAATACACAAGTTGTTGAAAAGTTTTAAACTGGTGTTCGAGTAACCTGCTTAAACTCGTGAATAATATTTGGACAGTTGCTTAAAGGGATTAGCAGCGATAATGCGAGAAAATCGAAAATGTGGAAATGCATTTTTAAACTTATAAATCTGGGATAAGTGTGTACAATTCCATATAACTACTTTAATGTTGAAACAACCCAACAAATAGCGAAAAAATGAAGTATTTTAGGAAATTTGTCATGTCGTCTCCCGCAAATATACAGAGATGGCGCCTCAAAATCTACACTAAACAGCTGATTCTGG